>JAQFYC010000069.1:0-95018 GCA_034694165.1 Tomocerus mixtus | reverse complement strand
ATCTCACGTTGGTGAATTGGTGGTATCGAGTAGAATCCCTACTAGATAGAAACTCTACTCCAATGTGGAGTGTCTAGAGTAGAGTATAGAGTGGAGTGGAGGACGGCGGAAGACATACTACAGACAGACAGACTCCACTCTTCCCATAAAGAGCGAACTATGTTCCCTCTTAATAAGCCAGCCTCGCACACTCGGGCGGGCTAAAAATCCCTAGTTTCCACGTGAACCCACCTTGGGTTGAACAAAAATTGAAATGAATGTAATAGTGTAGTAAGGTGTTGCGAAAAGCGGGAGGATGATGTAGCTAAGGAAACTCGCTAATTTGGTTGCATGCAAATTACATTGCCCAGAAGATTTCAGCACATTTATTGTAGAATTACATTGTTTTTCTCCCAGCCGCCCGTTACTATCAGATATCGTCCTTTGACACATTTGCTGACGTTGAGTATTTTCCACACCAACATGACAATGCAAGGAGAAATGCGCTTTTAGGATACTGTAAATATATAATAGTGACAAATAAGCAAATATGGTGTCTCTCCTTTTTATTGTTTTCTTTTATCTATTCCTTCACAAAGAGGAGACCATTGTTTTCCTGTGGTGTGGTGGCACAAGTTGTTATACTAGTCTCTTTGTGTGACACGAAAGACACCGAAGATAGATTCAAGGACCAAACTCTGAAAGAAAACTGGAGAAAGTAGCTAGCAGCTTTATTTTCTTTACTGACTAACAAATTCACACAATCTTTTCATAGCAGCATTCATAAATACTAACATGTGTGTGTATTGTACGTATGTTAGTCTTGTGAGTATGATATCATGTACTTTTTAATAGTATACTGTATTTGAAACACTTTACCCCATTATTACATAGGTAACGGTAAACGGTATTGTATCCTGCCGGTTTGAATTATGTCTAAGTGTTTGCTATATCTAGAGCCTATAATATTTATCTTTAATGCACACCACCGTTTACATATATACAGATAGTACTGGAGACAATTTTTTGTGTACTTGCACAAATACTGTAGAATATTTATAATGGAAGCACTTGAAAGTGTTAAGATGATGCGCAATTAAAAAAACTGCTTTAATATACTGTTACCAATAAATAAACAGGTAAAATAAAATAAAGATCTCAATAGGATAAATAATTTACTCCGTTCACTATTAGAAATAGACAAATTGCTAAATAAAAAGAATTGTTGATTTATTATTAGAGTCAGATATATTGAATTACTGCCTTGCCTGTCTGTACCTACATACTTACTTTCCCCAGTCTGTCTAAACGATCGCTTTTGAAGGAGGAAACATTTTTGTAATCTGTTTTCGAATTCGATATACTATTTAGGTTAAAATTAACCTCGGGTTTTTTAAAGGATCAAATCCAGCAAACGGATTAACGAAAGTCACTAGCAATAAATGTAACATAATTTTATATTCATACGGCAACTACTTATGAAAGAAAGAGCATGTAACAGATCCAGATTCATCGAGACAATATTTTCTTTAGTAGGTTAAGGAATCTAATGAAGTAAAGTATCTTTGAAGGAACAACGAACCCACTCAGAGTGATTACACAATCTTCTGTGAGGAGTGAGTGTCTTATTTCCATAATCCTGGCGGCATAGAAAGAAAGGACGATGAGGATTACGTTAGAAAGAGTTGGAAAGCAAAAGTATCACTCGCAATGGACTAGGCTATAAGTCTCTTAGACATCCTGTCAAGTATTCAATGAGAATATTTTTTGGCGATGTGAAGTTGCGAAACGTGAAAGATTGCAGACAGATAGGACGGGGGCAAATCTCGTGGGTGTGGATGGTTTACCTGCTCATCTTAGGAAATACCTACTCTCTACATTAAGATACAGTTACCTAACTCTGCACAAAATATGGATGGAGGACAACTAGAACAGAACAAGACAAGACGATGAGTTCTTTGCTGGAGAAAGAGATTTTAATGTGCTCAGTTCCTTGGATGACAGAAGGAGTAAATGGGCAGATAAGGTGCAGAAAGGGAAGACTGATCTCGAGTCAAAATAGAGTGTTTCCTTAGAAGTGACTTCGCTATTCTCCTTCTCATTGTTCTTCTTTTATTTTCGTGATTATTCTCTTCGCTCTGCTCCACAATGAACATTACCTTTGTATACACTTATACCAACAACTTACACGAAAGATATTTGTATAGTATAGAAATACATTGACTAGCGTCTAGTGAAAGGTATATAAAGTATTACGGTATAGCTTGTGCAAATTGTATTCCCGTACATAACCTATACAATACAGAATACAGATAATACTACAGTACAATAGCATATAACTTAGGCCCCACCGGTATTTATGCCTTGGATAGTGCTCACATTTTTCAACTATCATTTTCGTTTAGATAGAAAAAATAAAGGCAGTATTGCCTGGCTTTTAAGATGAATCTTCCATAATTATTGGCTAATGTTCACCGTTTAAATTTTCAAAAATCATGACAGGATGTTAAATAATATATTATCAAATATTTTTAAATAAATATCAAATTAGTAATAATATAAACAAGCAAAAAATATTACAAATGTTAATGACTGAATGCAAGTTGTATTATATCTTGTTAAAAATAAGAGTTGGAAAAGTCAAAATAAACGCATAGCAAAAAGGTAACTGTGTCTTGTGTTCCTGTGTATCTATGACAGATTGGCAAAATCTATAGCATGAACTTTGAATACCACCACTATATAGCAAATAAGCAGACAGAGCAAAAGTGAAACACTAGTGCACTATTTCTCTATGTGTTTCAAATGAGGGGAAAATATGCATGGAAAAGCAAATTGTAGATAGATGCGAACTGGAGACAAGGTTCAAGGTAACGAAAAACAGTAGGTGAAATAGAATTCCATTCCAAGTGAAAAATATACACTAGAGAAGCATTATTACGTAAGAACCTTATTTAAATATTGCATAGTTAATATCCTGCTCACATGCACATACCTAGGTTAGTTTTTCTTATCGTGCTCGCACACACACATTGCTATTCCACAGTGCATTTATTTATTATGCTCGAAGATTTGGAGATGAAAGAATAGATATTTTCTGGTATATATTATATCAATTCGACGTGAATGCATAATTTTCAGGGTTTTGCTAGTGTAGTACTATGAAAATACGTACGAACACGTACGGGATATACGCAATGTTAGTTCTGATACTTTCACTAGCGTAACAATCAAAGAAACTGAGCGATTTATGTTTTGGCACGTCAACACTTTAAGATGTTTGGCGTGAAATTGATATGTATTCTTAAGAGTTTAAGTGTTGCACTAAAATAGAGTAATCATTAAAAGCTCGAAATGATTTATATGAGATCAACTTAATCCAAACAATAATGATATTGGTATTTACATCTGCTGATGATATTAGTAAAATAATTGGTTTCAAAAACTAAAATAACACACCAAGTTTAAAGGAATAAACGGAAAGATTCTAAAAGACACCAAATGACATGTATGAGTGTATGACGACATAAATGTCATTTGATATTTTCTGAACCTGATTACAATATTTTAACAGAATTTTGATAAACACCATTTTACATTCAAAAGTGTACTGGCTGAGAATCATTGAACAAATATTTCAGTTTTAAAAATGTGCAGATATTTTGCGCAAATGCTACTGAATGGGAGGTTAAGGCTTAATTCTCTAGCTTTCTAATGATATGAGAAGGACCGCCAAGTTTATGCTAACAATTTAAGTAAATAGACAACATAGCGTAAGCCAAAGTAAAATTCTAGTGCCCAACTATAAGAAGTCTAATAGTATGTATATTGTATACAGTATTTCGGGGTAATTTAGTTAGTAGAGCTTCCTTTTGATGATGTCTGGCTTCAGTAATGATGTATGTATATGCATGAACCATAGATCAGTTAGAGTATCTAGGTTGAAATAGCCACAGCAAGAGAATAGTCCTGAGTAAATATGTATCTCTTGTGTGTAGAGGAAAGTCTGGCTTTTTCTCCAATGAGGAAAGGTAAAAGAATGTAGGAGGAATACTGTGTGTGTGTACGGTTTTGCTGGAGAAGGCATCTCATCATCTCAAGCTCTGATTCTACAAATAGCGTAGTACTAGTCTAAGCATTCATTTTTTATGCATGGACATCGGAATTCGTGTTTTATTGGACCTCACTAAAGGACCTACTGTAAAGATTTTTAGGAATGCGTCAGTATTTTTTCTCCGGATACAAGTAAAAACGGGGAGACAAGGGTTGCATGATCATCTGACTTTATAGTGACTTATTCTACATTATTTTCATTCAAAAAGTAAATTAAAATCCACAAAAAGAATTTTTGAGCAACTCTTCAATTTTTATGTCTCTCGCAAAATCTATTGTCATATTAGCCCAATTTGCTACAAATTACTCTTCATAAATTTATAAATAAGTAACAATAACTGCCAAGCCTGCATTATCGTACTTAGTAGTACCAGATGCCCCCCTTTCGTTTATGGGTAAAATGCATAATAGATAGTAGATAGTACAGAGAATCTTCACAGACAAATATTGCTATATAGCAGTTCGTATTGTTGTATTCAATCTAGAGCTGACTGGTTCCGTTTTTCTTTTCATGTTATTTTAGGACTGAAAAAATCTAGACAAGATTCCACCAGAAATTCTCTTCCAAGAAAATCTGTTGGTTGTAGCTTGTAAGTTATACTATTACCATTACCTACTCGTTATTGCATAGCTATAGCCAATGCAGGAGGCTTCTTTCATTGCAAGTGCACCTCAATAACTTGTTCAGAAGCAAATTTATGTATCCATAGCATAGCTACATAGAAATTCAGACACTAAACCTTGAATTGAGGGTTATGTAATGCAAATGCAAAAGTTCTTGCACAACAAAGACACACTCACATAAATTGGTAGACCACCTATGTAGATAACGGACGTGAACAACTGCGAGGGATAATTATAATTAAGTTATTACGTTGTTCAGAAACACTTTATGGGATACTTTGTCCGTCTCTCTCTCCATCTATTTGACCATGGACATTATTAACAAAGTTGACCAACACAAGGTGAGATTTGGTACATAGGTTATACTACTAAAGACCCAGGTTCAGTTCGTTAATGGTCCAAATAGGCCACACCCCCGGGAATTTATGACCACATCCACTAGATTTTTAATTGCTTACATATAGCAAGTGAAGTACTACTGAAAAACTTTTGACATCAGAAATATGTACGATTTTTAATGTCAATGTACCCCGAACGGGGGGAAATTTAAGATAAGATTTCATGCAATGCTATGCATAAATGCATATGATTGCTAATATTATGTCATTTAACCTATTATAATAAGCGAAATTGGTACTTTTCCGACGCTATTTAGCTCAAGCACTTGGCTACATCCGTTTTGGAATAGTTTATTGTGTAGTATCATAATATTTATTCGTATGAAAAGTATGGACATGGACACTACATAATATTGGCTTCTGGAAGATGAGGAATTGGAATAAAAGAAAATTGGGAAGCTAGAAACACCTACATGTTCCGGTAAATTGTCGAGGGGAATAATAAAATTACGTTACGTAAATGCAATAATGTACTATCTCCATAACTGCAGACAGATAGACCTATTATGTTATGCCTGCATATGAACTGTCATGTTTTTCAATTGTCCAATTTCTCAGTCTGGTCTCCAGTGCCACGAACATAGGAATATCCACCATTACTACAGCATAATATTAATAAGTACGGCGATTCATCTCTACAGCGACCATTTCTCTTTTCGGCATTGTCCAATGACATCTCACTGACTTCGGGTGACGTATCTCTCTTTTCTAGTTCTTTCTTTGGTTCATTAAACTTCTCAAGGTCCAAAGATTTGCATGCCAACATAATAGCCCAAATAAATCCCTACATGTAATATATCTGTCTGTACCTATATATAAGATAAATAAGAAATTCAATCTTTGGATTTGTTTGATATGGTAACTCCTATATAACATCCAAAAATTTCAATATAACAAGTAAAGAAAATCCAATCTCACAAGAAAATAATGAAGAAAGGGAAACAACTTAGGCAGACCGCAATTTATACGCTAGAAGTTGAATGAATGAATTGAAAGTTTCCCCTCTGTTACTACAAAGTTTTGCGAAAGCTAAATACATGTTATATCTACTGTGGCACGGAGTCCCAAACTGCTAGGTTTCATCATACCATACGGAGTAGTGATCGACCAAAGAAGTTGCTTAATCCTAAATCCATCCCAAATATTTAAGAAGCTACTATAATTATAACTATTGCGTAATTATATGATGTGTATCCATATAGGTCGATATGGTGCAACATTATAATCAGACGCACGCACGAGAAAATTCTAGCCAACATACATACATATTACATAACATATATACATAGCTATATAACACTGGTTATACACTTCGATTCGAATTGAATGGCTTTCGTTAGCTATACCATAGAGGTATTGGCATGAGAACATCCGAATACAAACGGCACACTACAAGAATACTAGGTATCTGCAACAGATTAAAATTATTTATCGTTAAAATCGTCGTAATATATACGAAGTACAGATAAAACATTAAGCACTCAAAATGCGTTTGTGAGAGCTATTCTTACTTTTAAAATATCTATTGAAAATATGGAAATAAAATTTCCAATTCAAGTTCCCGTGAAATGGTGTTATTTTGCTAATGAATTTAGATTTTGGATGCTAGTACTATTACTGGTCAGCAAATGACACAGAATGTTGAATGTGCTTTATTTTTCAATGTATTATAACGTATGTAATCCAATACGGGTACAGGTTTTGTGCCACTTGGCATGATATAACTAGGGTTGCGTACCGTTTGTAATATTAAAAAAAATGGCATATGATGCGCTTAAATAATTATAGAAGCATAACTGCACTTAGATATCGACAATAGAAATAACTTTTCTTTAGAATATTTTACAAGTTAATGAAATTTGTGCAGTTTTTTGCAAGCTTAAGCTGCTAGTAAGCAATTAATCTTTTAGTTCAGTATAGTATAAGCTCTAGTGCAATATTTCCCGTCCGTTACGTGGAGATATTACTGTATTGTAATATTGTAGCATGAATGTATTTATTCACTTACACTTACGAGCTGTGCGTTATGTGCAATCAGTGTAATACAGGCATGTAGCAATACAATTTATAGTTCTTGAATTGAACAACTTTTACACACAGTAACTTGAGGTAATAATAATTTACGATTACGTATTGCATATAGAAGGATTGTAGTAAGCGGTGGTATACGGGCTGGTTCATTGGGTTCCTAACAGGTCATTAAACAGCTATCTCTTTTATTTATATGATCTTGGTTAGTATTTTGGTATGGCTATATAATAGTACCTTAGCCAGGGTATCCAGTGAGTCGGAAATACTACTGCCCAAGCTGCCGTAAATACGGAAAAGGATTTCTATAAATTTTCAGATGCCTCTCATTTTGCAAATTCAGTTTAAAATTTATTGATTTATCCTTATTCCTTATAATGCAATACACCGAGAAGACTAAGATTACAGTAGTTACTGTTCATATACTCCAAAAATTGGAAAATTTGCAAGGTACAATAGATTGTTATATATTTGCCTACCCTGACCTTGCCTTGGCCAGAGTTTCGCTTTATTGTACTACTACTCTGTACTTTATTTAGTCTTTCAATGAAATACATTGATACTGAAATAGAAAGCAAGGCAATAGAATTTAATGGCCATGCAAAACCAGAAGGTGAGTAGGAAGTGGAGTTTAGTACGCACGTAAATATTATGAGGACCTGAAATAAAGGTGGATGAAGACTGGTAATGAGAGAAACTTTGGAGAACTGAATGCTCAAACTACGATTAAACGATGGAGCGAGGATCAAATAACAAAAATGCACTAAAATTTATGGGAAATCGATGCGGAAGCTATCCATTAAAAATTGTATGCACTATGTATGTAACTGTTTATTCAAGGATATAGGAGCAGTTACAATAAAGTAAGGCTTGAGGAACTGGAGCATGCAAAAGTGAGGAAGGATGATGTATTGAAATTAACAAAATTGGGGATTTTCAGAATACCTATGAAAACAAAAAACAACGGATAAGAAAAAAATATAAAAAGTAAATAGCGGAAACAAATGGAAATTAGATTCGTTAAATTTAGTGCCAAGGATATACAAATAGTTTATTTTGGTGTAGGTACTTATCTACTACAACATGAAATCTCTTTGCATAGCTCGAGTGAGTGTGGTAGGTACAAGGTGCCCAAGAAATATACTGTTTAAAATGCGTATGTTTTACCTATATTCTGAATAGCATTTTTATGTCTTGAGTAAAGCATTTATGATAGGTAAGTACTTATTTCAAGAAAAAATACTCAAAATCAACATTTATCTAATATAAATTCGGTGCTCAATGAGTGTAGTGTGTATTGTTATATTTTTATGTTAAAGGGACCACTCAATACTGGCTGGCACGTATCTGTAGATTATATTTAAATGATTCATCACAAGACTAAGCAGCGACGATTTAGCTATTTTTATAGCTAGAGGGGCATGTAGATTATTGTTTTATAAGGGATAGACTTCTCTTTGTATTCATACCTTACACCTTCTTCCACTTTATTTTAAATTCAAATAAATGCAAATCTGCGCATTTCTGCAGAAAGTGTGATGTTAAACAAAGAGAGTGGTGAGGGAACACGGAGCCATGTGAGACTAGGATTAAAGGAATGTATACATCTCTAAGCTTAAATAAATACAGTACAGTATATCAGCAAAGAAACACGTGCCGTAACTTTATATATCTATAGATATACAGATACATGTCCTTGGTGTCTTTGTTAATGATAGAGACCCGGTGCGTGTAGTACAACGGGATGACGACATATTTATAGTAGAGTAGTGGTATTATCAAACAAGTAACAGTGTGATCTATTCTGTAAGAAGCATACAGAAGACCAGACAGAAGACAAGAAGATATCAAAGGTGTAGAATCTTCTTCGTGTCCTTTGCACCCTCCAGTAGTAGCAATAGTAAGCTACGCATTAAAACTACATCATCCAGTTGAATTACATTCCTTGGCATTTAGCATTTACAGAAACGCTACAGGAATCAAGTTTCAAGACGAAAGTAAAATACAAGACTTTCTCCTTTAGCTGGGCTGTCACAAAATACACCGTTTGGGACTTTTACCTTATGCTGCACTGTTGCACAGTAGGCGAATTATGATGATGAAAAAGTAACAAAGAATCCATGACCATGTCATGGGGATTGATTGTATTTATTAATAACTTAAATCCCATAATATTATTTAGATTATTTTAAGCATTTCCATTTTACACTACTTATTACAACTTGTAGTGCATTTTACAATGCCCCGTAGTCCTAAAGTTAGAACTATATACACGCTAGCACGCTATAAAGTCCAGGATTGGGTTTACATAGGTGAACTATTATCAATAGCGAAAGTTTCGATGGGAAAGGGATCTGAAAGCGGAAATCTGAAGACTAGCGTCCGAATACGAGTGAGAGAACAACTTCTTCGACTTTTTCTGCTGGTTGGCAAATTTTCCTTATTGCACAAATCTTGAGTCTTCTCTTCATCTTTTCTACTTCCCACGAACACACACCACACGGAGTCCCTTCCCCAGCAATTTTCACTAAAACCACCTACTCTCCTTCAAATCGTTCTTTTTCTCCTTTCCTGTCTCTTCCTTTTCGGAACACTTTCTTGAAGAAAGAGGAGAGACCATTGCACTGTAGGTACTATGAAAGTTATCTAGTACATAGGAGGAAGAGTATTAGTTGTTAGGAAGACTTTCTCTTCTCTGTTCTCTCTCATCTCCCTCATCGTCTGTATTCCATATTGCCCAGTGAATTAGCAGAGCTACTGAACTTTCTTGCTTTGCATTGCTTTCCCTGGATTACGACTCTCGAATCCTTCTTCATAAGCATTCCGAAAAATACATTATTCATGCCTACCATCTGCAATTAAGGACAAACTGGCGGATTACATTTTGGTCGCTTTAAATGAGACCAATTTTAGCTAAAAGCTACTGTTCGGGTTAATATGTAAGACTCTATGGGATCTTTGTCCCATTCCCAAAACTAGTACCTACTAACCAACAATATTTGTATATCTATATTTGTCACTATCACTACTTATTCTCCAAATGTCTCGAAACTAATTATATAACAAACATTACACTATTAAATTTACTATGCGGTAGGCATTTCAAACTAAAGGAATATGAGACGTTTCCATGATTTCTAAATAGTTGCGTATTCCTGGTATCTTTGTCTGTAGATAGACATAATACAACCACAACTGTGTAGTTAAAATATTTACCTGAGTGGGAGCTCCGTCTTATTTAATTTACAGGCACAGCAGGTAGGAAAACTTATAATTACAATATCATACGCCTATATAAAACATTATATTCATTCATTTACTATATACCACCATAAGTATTACTTATATACATTTAATTCTAGAATTATTATGTTTACAGGTTGTGTTAATTAACGGTTTACACAACAATACAATTTATTTCATTCGCCGACTTACATTTATGATACTTTCTCTTTTTGTCGATAATACATAAGAGTCACGCTTTCCAAACACACTTTTATATTAATCCCAACTGAAGGGACAAGTTTAAATTTCAATTCTATCGCCAACTTTAGAAATATTTTATTATAATTCATATGAGCAAGCATTCATTGATTTTTATTATTGGAGTTATTTATTTTTTATGGATTTTTTGGCAACCTTATTCAGTAATAATGTTTTTGAAGGCTTAAATGACCAGGATTTTTTAAGGAAAATGTTCCAAAAACTTTCGTGAATAATAAATAAGGAATACATATAATAGAATGGTACTAAGTATAGCTGTAATTAATTAGCTCTCACAAAAATAGCATAATGCTTCTTTCCTTTCCTACTTTCCTATGCAATAAATTGTGTCTAGACAAAGAGATATTGGATAATCATACACTTTAGATATTATCCATTCACAAGATACAAATTTATTTGCAACAACCAAAAAGAAAGAAATGAAATTGGAACACGACAGATTTGTGTCACGCAGTGTCATATTATTTTGAAACATAAGACGCAACAGCAAGAGGGCTATTACAAAATCTTCCAGAATCACGCATATAAATACTCATAATCCAGTTTTCAGAAGCAGGGAAGCTATTCATTGCCTCAAATAATATAGCAGATAAACTCTTATCATTACGGGACATCATAATGCTGTAATTTAATGCCCATAATGTAAAGAACTCGTCTTGTCTACAGTATACCAAAATCTGAAATCATTGCCATTGCAAAATTAATGAGATTTACTGAAACAAAATTGGGCTACCGAAACACGTAATTAATACATTCTAATTTTTTCCCAGAAAATGTATAAAGTACTGGTATTTGTAGTAAGCAAAGTACTTCTCATATTGTTCGTATCATATTGTAATATCTGTACAAAATTCCCCGCTGTTTGGCTGACTTTACCACACTGTATTAATTAATTACGCAAGTGTATAACAATACAATGCACATATTAATTTTCTAATTGACAATATGCTATTTTTAGTTTCAGCAGAAAAATATTTGCAGTGTCATTTCCAGACACGCGTTAGAAAGATACAAAATACAATTTCCTCGAATTCTCCTTGAGTTTACGTAGGTATTGCAGGTACGGATATCCATCCTACTATCCAAATAAGTAGGAGGAAAGAACACGAGCCAAAACGGCGCCACTTAGTCAGACAGACGATGAGTGATCGTCAAGGTCAAGACAGCAGTCTCGGAAACATAATAGTAATATCATTTATGCATTATTCTCTTGAAAGTTGCAAAAATTAATTAGGCAGATAACTAAGTTTCTCTGAACAAGCAGAGAGCACACAAATTTTGTAATGACTTTCACTTATTATGGCAAAACAGCTTGGATGACTGACAAATACAAAAGCACTTACTACAAATATACATTTCCTAAGTTATGAAAAATTAATTTTGCTACGCCTACAACTTAGGACCTCATATTTGTGTCTAAAATATCAACCAAACTGACACCAATAATAAAGCCCGTCTATGTCAATTTTAATATATCAGTATTTAATAAGTATTCACAATTTTAGCAATACATAAATACGAAATTATATTTAGCAATAACTTTTATGCGTACGTTCACCTGTGTTTATTTGAACCCAATTTTTAATAAATGAATTGATACGCATAGTCAGAAAAGACTACAGCTAATTATATAAAATGAAAAAGTTCATTAGTTCTAATCCGAAGAATTGGTAGTTTATAGTCGAGATATTTCTTAATGATTGAACGAGTTGTAATAGAAAGCGGGTCACTAAACAGACAAGGTGAATCTTTGCAGAGTTGTTTCTACATAATTGATCAGTCTCATTTTCGTAAAGAACGGAAACGGAAAGTCCATCTGAGAGAAAGCTACACGAAGGTATTAGCTAAGTAAGGATAGAAGCATATTGGGGATATCATAATTGTGATACCTATTTATATAGAACCTAGGTGGGTAATGTTGGGTAGGGGCTACTACAAAATAGAAGAAGGGCATAAGGTAACTTCGGTACGAGTAGAACTAGAACTAAGTAGTGGATTCTTCTATGTTCCAGGACCTAAAGCTAATGTTCTTCTTGGTATGTCTTGGCATTCAGAATTTAGTTGAGTTGACTCGCTCGGGTTTCCTAGTTGTTTTTGCTTACTCCTTTTCTTTCTTTCTTGCATACATCCAATATTAGGTAGAATATACTACACTCACGCGTCTCTGAGTCAGAACTAGACTTCATTAAAGATTGATCTGTCTTGAAACTCATAGTGCATGCAAATATCCAATCAATAGGCAAATGGGACAAAACCTTTGAGACAAGAAGACATAATAGTATACTGATGTGATGTGAGTGTACGATGAAACTCAAGCAACTCACTTTCAACCAAATTGTGTTCATGTTCCTCCGTGGACATGTCTAACAGAGTTTCCAATTGGGCTTCCCCACTTTTCCGGTGCATCATTCACAACTGGAATTAAAAACTAATATTACAGGACCCTGTACATTTTAACTATTCAAATGAAAAATTAACATCTTCAGTTTCCCCTATTTTCTCTTCCAACCTGTATGCAATGATAGTTGATGCCTGAAGGCTTTCACTCTTAAAAAGGGGGAACTTAATACACTAATAATTAATACAATGAAAATTAATAGGTTTATGTATGAAAATATTTCTATTTTTGCAAATGATTGTCCATTTGTGGTACTAAATATGCCGTTACAAAATTTAATTGTAGATATAATGTAATTTTCAGTTGTAAAAGAAATAATTTTTCAAAATCCTACGTGGTCAATAAAAAACTAGGTAAGTGTGACACAGTCATCTGTCTTTAACCTAACTAGGTAGTAACATCCTTGTAAAAGGCTACCTTTTCCCTACAACCTACAACCTACGTGAACTATTTCTGGGAAAGGAAATATTAGAATGGGACATGGACACGGGCTGGAAAGAAAGCCAGTTAGTGAGTGAGGAAAAGTAAAGAAGGAGGCCAAGTGAAGTCGGGCCGAGGAAATCGGAGGAAGAAAGAGACGAAGCCACAAAGTTGACTTTAGGCAATGCAATGTCGTCCCGTCCTTCTCTATCCTTCACTTCAGGTCTCCATCAAAGAATACGGATAAAACATCTCCATCCATCTGGGGCTTTTATTACTTCCCCGACTGACTGTCTCTTCTTCACTCTCTCTCTCTCTCTCTGCAGTCTGTAGTGAAGTGTGTAAAAGCAAGAAAAGGACTATTATAGTAGTATTTAGAGCATCTTCGTTCGTGTATTCGTATCGTGTTTCCCTTGCTAAGCTATTTTCATGCTGCCGTCGAAGCTAATGCAAAGGCGAAGGAAAAGGGAACCTGCCAAACGAAACATAGTTACTCTTACTTAGGTTACTCAGTTGAGTTGAGTCCCAAAGTGAGTTAGTCAGTCATTTCTACCCTTAATCTCGACCTGAGTGAAAGAAGGCACATTCATTTCGGTGGAAAACCGGTTGGCCTGATTGTGACATTGGGATTGACCTAGAAAGGTAGCTATTCTCGTCTCAAAATGCCAATTTACCACAATTTCTATCTATGAACAATAAATGTAATATTATCTCCTTCTCAAGAGTGAGTGCTCTGCTTCTATTTTCTATAACTTATAGATCCGCATGTCCACAATCTAATATTCCTCTATACCATAACACTGTAATACATAAGAACGGACATGTGCATAACAAATAGTACATAACATACATTTTCATGTAGGCAGACTAATAGGCGGATGTGCAATGGCAATAGCTAACAGATAGGAACAATATCTAAGTATGTCGGCCCTTTATAAATACATTACAATTACAGCTGCAGAATATATGCAAAATGTCTAGCCATGAAAAACGGCTCAACAATTCCGAATTTCGGAATGCCATGCCATGCTATGCCACGCAACGCAAACGAAATATGCATCCGTCTTCTACTTGGATTTCCTAATAAGTCAAACTCGTGTTTCTACCTATTTACAACCTTCACTACATTAAATACTGTATTAGCAATGAATAAAAGTGTATATTGCTCCATTGTGTAGATTGTTTTCAACATTCCTCTACTAGTTTGGCCTTTCTCCGGACAATTGTACTGCACGACACCCAAAATCCTCAACTCAGCCGATATTCAATTGAATGACATGTGTGCTACATCATTTGATTGAAATAGAGAACTTATACTTACAGTAGAACGTTGCAATTAAAAGGCAGCTTACGTATTATACTATTGCTTATTATTCGCAAATGAAATGACACTAATAAGTACATACATACCATTGCCATACATATATATAGTAGACCCTCTTCAGAATATTGTTATACAATTCAATCATAAGTGCTTTAATTTCTGCATGTCTTGTTTTGGAAAACTGTAGCTAAAACGCGTTTGGGGTGGTGAGGGCGCTTCTCGTACTTTTGGATCAAATTAATATACTGAATTATTGTTAAATGGGAATTTTTTTTTATTATTAAGGTTCATTGTTAAGGTTGAATTTTAGGGAAAGTCAGGTCAATACCCATCTAATACGCTATGCAATAAATATACTTCCCTGTTTTGTCCTAGCCTGGCTTGGCCGTGAAAGGTTTCATGTTAGAGAACAGTTTCATTTATTAGTCTGCGATCCGATTGCAGTTTTGTTGGATTCCGTTATGTAAGTTTATGAGCAGGTGCTTAAGTTGCCTTCGTATCTCAATTGTGTTACAGTTAATGATTGTATCTGCAATATTGTAATGATTCCAATTACCTTGTCATAAATACATTTGAAAATAAGTTTGTTTTGCTGTGCTACAGATATATCCAGGTTCAGTTCGGGTTACATTCCAATGTACGCATGTATGATTGTATTAATGCACGATATTCTCTTGATAAGATAATTCATGCAGCTAGTCCCTGGTTCTGCTTAAGTTCCTTATTTGAAACTAATTTACATAGTTTCGACGGCTGAAGTGATAATTACTGACAGCGAAACCGTATTACACTGACTGAATATATATTATATGCATCCACCTAGCTTATAATAAGGTAATTGATGTACACAGGAGTACTACATGGATTTGTTTCTGATAATGTACCATAGGCTTTCTCTTTGATCGATTGAAATATCAGTACTACAAATATCAGACAAGTTATTATTGAGAGTAAGTAATGACAGTCTCAAAAGCATCCAGTATTATTACTTATATAGGTACAAAGCTACATTTACACATACAAAAGTGAAAAGTATAGATAAAATTAAATAGTATATCGCTGAAATGCATACCAATGCGCGTTTATATACACATTCACTCAATACATAATTTGGTACTCTTATTACTACTAACTCTTTCAATTTAGTAGTCTGAAAACCTGCTGACTTTTTGTAGTAGAATACTATTAGGAAGTTAGAAACGAAATAAATCTTGTTCAATGCATTGTACTGTCTACCAAAGAATAAATAGAAGGAAACGTTTAATTTAAGAAGAATAAGATTTATCTCTATCACGTAGCGTTTGCATGTGCCGGCAATTTTTATTATATGCTGTTTTTACTATTCTACGTTACAGTAGTTACAGCTACACCTACATTAGGTGCTCTGGGCTTAAATACTCAATAGTCACTGTCACTGCTCACGAACCATGTGAAAAAGGATTCAATCCAATTTAGTAGCACACAATTCTAACTCGGATTGCTTAATAGTTCCGTACTCTGTCTCCTTAATGGCAAAATTGGATTTGAAAAGATATTTAAATTTTGGCCAACTACTGCATGAATTGTATGTGGTATATTAGCAATGTATGTTTAGTGTATACTATATCTAAGTTAAATATCAACGATACAAAATAAGCATCTTATAATGCTCCCATTTTACTAAATATATACTATTTACGTACGCAGGTAATTGAGCTCGTATCTTGCTTAGGGATGAAAAATGCTTGAAAGTGCGAGAGTGAGATAGGCAGCTCTTAAGTGTAGCGTACGTAATACGGAAGAACTTTACTTAATACTGAGAGACTTAAAGATTACTTACGTAAAATAGAAAGTAAGCAGGAGAGAAGAAAGGATACATATCTTTCTGTTTAGGAGCTAGCTAATGTAAGTAAGCTACTGGAGACATGGATATTGACTAGAGGTGATCAACCCAATCTCTGACAGGCAGGGTATCGAGCCATTGTGCAGGGCGCTTGGCGTAGGTGTAAATGCCTCGTCAAATTTATTTACGCTATTCCCTAACTGATCAAAAACTTAGTACATTAAATGTATTTGCAATTGCCTTTTTATTTTTGGATCTACAAACCCCATGAAACATTAGTTAGAATTCTAGTGAGAGAACGTACCTTTTTTATTTCCTGATCTTGAACTGCAAGCAACCCTTCCAATTTTATACATTATTTACGATTAATAAAATTGGAAGCGAAACCGTTTTCGATTCGATGAGTATCCTGTTTCAGTCGAGTGAGTAAAAGAGTGCGGACAACTTTTACATTAGCTATAGCAATCAATCTAAAATTCATGGATAGATTCTTAAATACGTCTTCAAGTTTCTCCCACACTGCTGACTTGACACGGATATGATATACCTATTCGTTTTACGATTAAATAGTTTCTAACTATGTAAATATAATATATGTAGATGCATACTGCTTTAAAGTTTCCTTTTAGATTTACATGCATACGCAAAATCCAAATGAAAGCGATTTTAAGCCTAAACCTATTGCCAAAACTTTGAAATTAGGCACAAAATGGGTTTAAAATTGCTCAACAATTTAGGATCGGCTCTCTAATCTTATATTGCCAAAGTTTTACATAAAAAATTATACAAAAAGAAATAGAAATGAGCATACCATATTACATATCAGTAGTAATAATAATTTGAAACATAAAATGTGCCACAAGGACATTAGTAAACATCAAAATCTTAAATTCAATACATGTTTAAAATCTGTATACGTACCTTCTAACATACTTAAATAAGAATAGAAAATACCTTGCCACTTAGGTTTATTTTCTTTCAAAAGTTATATTTTAGTATGTTCAAGTACAAGTTATGTATGATATAAGAAAAAGTTAAGGAGCAACGATCTAATTGTAAATCGGAAGAAAGAAAACAAGTTGAGATATGTGAAAGCTAAATAAAAGCTATCTTCTTTGTAAGTAAACAACAATAGAAAGAGCATTGGATGAGACGCAAGCATCGTTCCAGTAAAAATGAAATAAAGAAGAAAAGGATGAAGAGTGAAAAGGCATGTACAATATGTACGAGTAGTCCCTCTAGTTAGATGTTGGATTGGATGGATCGAAAAGACAGAAAACTACAAAGACATCCAAATTTAGTAGACGGACGGACGCTGTTCGTCTTGTTTTACCATCACTACAAGACCCAAAGTGGATATGCTATTGGCAATGCACATATGCACTGGAAAAATACCATTTCTATGTTGGCATACTTTTGCTGCCTAATTGTACGTACATACATACATACATACATGATGGATACCTAAAATACAGGGGATCCATTAGCTTAAGCGCATTTGAGAGGTCTCTTTTTATTTGTTCACACAGTAAAATGTTCTTTTTGCGGGTTTAAATTGCCCTCTTTTAAGAATAGTAAGAAAATTAATTTAAAGTTTGGACTTCCCAATATGATTTTTTGTCAGTTCAAATTGTTTAAACAATAGCAAAAATATTTATTTTGATGGATTTGTTGTACAATGTAAGCAATTGCACTCAAATTATTGTAAGTTAGGTAACATCTGGTTTTCCAATGTTCTTAAATTGATATTTTAGTTTTTTCTTTACGAATTAATTGAGGAGCTAGGAGAAAGTTGAACAGTTTATTATTTAGTTACTTACGGATCCCACTGTATCGTGACATTAAAACCGGAACTGTATGTTTACTACAGTAAAGTGTATATCTGTAAGAGAAGAAATGCATATTTTTGGCTAGATCAGGTACACCGTACGCCTAGTGTAGTTGTATTTGTAATTCAATCTATAGCTACTCTGACTATAAAATGGGTAAGGACGGGATGAGGCACAAGTTGGTCTAGTTGATTCTGGAAAAGAAAGGAAACGAGATGAAAATTTGATTAAAACTTTCCCTTTGGGTGATCTATTAAGTGCTGAGAAGGATAGATGGATGAGACGGAGTGGAGAAAGTCAAAAGCCTTCCTATCTGCTCTCTCACTTTTTTGTCCAGATGCATGCATCACATATCTTCCTGGTACCAAGTAGCCCCAACAAAGCACTACATTACTAGTCCTCCTCCCAATTCTTTGGGAATATGTAGTAGTAGGGACTAGGTACCATACTACGCTAAGGATTGTTCCATGTCATATTATAACAGTCTCTCCAATGAAAAAGAGCTTCTCCCAAAATGTCGTGCTAATTAAGTATATGTGAAGCAAAGGGGAAAATTAGCCGTGTAATGTTTTGGTGTTAAATGATTAAGTTAAAAGCACTTAAAAATAATTTCTACACACCGAGCAGCAATAAATTAAGTCTTGAAATTAACACTTTAGATAAGGATAGCCGTTTAGGAATTTACACGATGCAATTTTTTGTTCGTATCGTAAAATAATACAGAACTAGACGTAGCTAATATTTGTATTGATTTTATGTACAACGAACGTACCACAACATGTACATATATGAACTCGAACAACTTTATTTTCATTGGGAAAAGAGTTCAATTGAAAAAGGAATGCTTGGAAATATGATCTACATGTAGCTATTTACGTACAGTGCATACTTACTAGTACATAAGTAGTTAAGTATACGATATACTAAGACATTTTCTGCAAAATAATCTGATCGATAAAGCGTAAAGCATTTAAATTGGATATTGTGGTCTTTAGGTGGTTTCCTCCAAGTCTGAGGTTCCAAGTGGTACTTTCCTTCAAAGATGCTTCACTTGATCGCAGGATCTCTGGGAACCTTTATGGGCTTTTTTGGAGTCTTTACCAATCTCTACATACTTCTTGTTCTCATAATCAACAAAAAGGTAACGTTATACTTATTTAAATCCTAGAATTGCCTAACAACCTCCTTTCCCATAGAATTTGCATGCCTTACATGTCAGTGACCAAATTAGATTCCTCTTCTCGGGAATTTACTAATCATTTATACTAATACCTATTCCAATATTAAGAAAACACTAATGAACTTACTTATGTTGTTAATAGCATACAATAGGACGTTAACTATTACGTATTGAGGTAGATTGTATTGTTATTCGGTTATTTATTCTACCGTACGAGATGAATACTAATACTATGTATTACAGAAAAGGTAATGCTTCCTGGTACTGGTAACGGTCCATAAGGAGTCACGTTGCGTTGACGTCTCTACTGTAGTCAATCAAGATCATTTCAATAATAATATATTTCTATTGTAGTACATTAAATGAAAACAACAAATTAATTTAGTAACATGTTCATAATGTGTAAGCTTGTAAACACAATAATGCTCATGAATTCAGACTTAGGCACAGCTTACATCAAAATAACTTAATGTTAATTGTTAGCAAATTAGCGTTGCTCCCCTGTCTTATGGTGATGTTTTAATCCATTGTAAATAGTTTGCAGACAATTTTAAGATACTTGCATACAATACATTTGGTTTGCAGTTTGGGCTTAGCCATAGCCAGAAGTAGAAATCAATGCCTATTAAGCCGTCTTTAACTTAATTCGGCATGAAATTGCTTGTAATTAAATATTACAACATCTACTTAAACATATTATGTCTTTACTCTTAATTTAGCATCTTTACCTTGGTATTGGTAATCGTGGACCCTATTAAACGGCAAAAAGTTACAAAAACAAAAAGAAAATATGTGATGCAAAAATACAGATTCCCAACTTAGGTATGTGGCAACGTGTAACATAAGTAATACCTTACCCACATTTCGTGATATACTTTCTTATATGCATTAGTAGGTAGTAGGTACTCATGGTCGCGATGCTTCAGTCTTCATTCATTTCTACCCATAAGTGACTTTTTATCAATAATACAGGCTGTGCGTTTGCTTTCTTTAGCGAATTTAGGAGACTTTGCTATTAATTATCTACCTAAGCAAGCACACGTGGAGAAGCTATATGTATGTATCCACTGTAGCACTAAATACTAAATCTATCTAGGTAATAGTTTTGATATTTACTTACCTATACATAATATGATAACTTGTAGGATGTATATAATGTTATTACGTCTAATAAGTTGCCAATGCCACAATATACCCTATATTACACCACTTACCAGACCACTCATATACTACTTAATATAGATCGGCAGGTACTTAGTAACTTAGGTAGGTACATTATTACATAGTACATAAAACTAATATTAGAGGATGAATCTTTACAGGAGGAGGAGCAGGAGGAGATACAAGTAGAAATAGTGAGGAGGAAGTAGTAAGGTAGTATAGAGGAAACATCGGATTTGTTTTTGACGTCACAACTTTAATTCAATTATGAGCTCTCCTTTCTTAGACGTGGAGCAAGAGCAGTGACAGGAAAACCGCAGTCATTAATTAGTTTTAGACTCTTCTCTCATTTGTTTCTTAATTCATCACTGCGGTCTATTAGCGGGTAACTAGCTGGAGCTCTTATTATTATAATGTAGTTCTACTTCCTACATCTTCCACTACATAGACTTGAGACAGATTCCTTCCACTACATCATTTTGCAACAGTATGCTTGTACATATCTGTTTGCTAGTTTGTTCACCTAAATTGTCCACTTGAGTTGATTTAAACTGTGTAGGTATTTGAATAAATACACTTGTTTTATAAGTAGAAACAGACAGGTGCTTACATATTATAATAGTGAAAGTCCATCATTAATATGTAATGGGACTATAATAATAAACCGTACACGAAAAAATAAAAATTATACTGTATTTACCATTTTTCAATACAATCATGCCCCTTTTCACTATTAAATTAGCTAAATACAATTATACAAATATGGCAAAGATACCTAGAAATTAATTAATTACTGCTGGAATATATTATGTCGTAAGGAAGGCTAAGTAAAATTGGTAGGCAGTAGTTGCAAATTGACAGTACATAGTAACTTGGTATAAACTAGCATTACAAATTGCAATGTAGTTAATGAAGTCAGAATTCGAATTGCCATTCCTAAAAGTTTCTCCAACGCTGCAGCGGAAATACGAGGGCTGGTGGATTATGTGTATAGGATACCCTCAGAGAAAGTCATGATTATGATGTGAAGATATTATTGTTCCTTGGGCTTTTCTGAGGAAGTTGTTATAGGTAGAGGTACCAACTAAATCGCAACATATATTGTACCCTGTGGTAATTATATCTGTTTACTATTGTAGTAAAATGATCGACTTGGCATTTGTAAATACATCATCATGTTAATCTGACGCTAATTGCTTAGGGTTGGGTTATTGAGTTTCGTTGCCAGGAAAATGCTCCAATTTGATAAATATAGTAATTAATGTGCAGTAAGATATTGAATGCAACTACTAATACTTACAATGACAAATGAACATTAAGACAAGTAACTTCAGAATGCTATAAACCATAACAAGGAAACCTACTACATAAATAGTGGCTAATTTATTTAACAGAGAAAATTAACACAATAGTCGACACTAATATACACCATTCCAAAATTTGGAGTCCAATTACAGTAATACAAGTAGTGGTAAATTATAGAGGTATGTAAGTGCTTTTATTAATATTTGTTCATGTCTAGTTGGTAACATAATTAATATCAAATTGTAGGTCTTCCTTTGCTGTAACTTGATATTCTACTAGTTTAGCATAGATGTCAAAGTTAGCTAAGTAAGTATGCGTACATTTAGCCTGTATAGACTCCATTAGTTAGACATTTCATTTAAGAATTGTTTCTCTGAACGCTGAACAACTGAATTATTTATGAAGTGGTTATTTAATAATTCCCTCTTGATTGACATAAGGAATTTGTCGGAAAACCGTTGCTGGATAATTAAATTCTAAGGAAAAGGTCAATGAGAATTCATAGTATTATTCTGTATTCTGTAGAGAGTAACTTCGTATTTCTAATCCCATTACAACAATTTTATGTTAATTTATGATACCTGTACATACTTTATTATTCTTTTGCTAAAAATAAGTTAAGAATAGAAGTAAATCTATGTAAATAAGCATACGCACAATATTTTCAGTATTACTTTATACTACCAATAAGTTTGGAAGGCAAACCGACTTTCAGTATAGTCGACAATATTCAATAAATGCTTAATTCCATTTTTCCATTCTACTCAGATGGCCCGGCCCCAGATGGGGCGAACGACTCGTTTTAATACTAAACTAATTAATTTATAGTATGTATGTATCTATCTATATATATCAGAAAAACTGGATTCACTTTACAAAGTGGATTTATAAATGTCAGTAATGAACCTTATCAAAAATTCAGTTGTAAATCTTGCATGTATCTACTATTATACGAGCACAGAGGTTAGTTCGGTTTTTTAATTAAATTACAGACTCGAAGTAGCAGTGAATGGATATTACTTCATCTGAGCTGGTGTGGACTGGCAGCAAGTTTTCTTAATTTGTGCTTTTCCAGTCCGTCCATCTTCCTAGAGCAATGGATTTCCTCTTCGGTTCCGTTCTGCAATATAGTAGGAGCAACTTTATTGGCAACACAACTTCTAATCATCTGGAGTATCTGTGCCTTGAGGTAACCTCATAAATTTTGAAAAATTGATTAATTTGGTAAGAATTCAAAATTATTATGTAAAATGTATTTACATGATGCACACTTTATATTTCATTTCATCTTTATGAATCCTGACCAGGAAATATTTAAACAGTTAGGTAAATAGGTCGTAGCTTTTTAGTGTAGATTGTAAATACTACAGCTTCAATAAACGAAGAAGATGAATAATATCAAGAGAAAGTGAGATTAAGTTGATACCTGTTTTTAGATATTAATTTGTTATGGGGCTGATGCTAAGCAGTGATGTATGTTTACAGTGCGGATCGGTGTGCTGCTATAGCTTCCCCATTGCGCTACACACAACTTGTGACGAGAAGAAGGATCGCCTTCTACTTCGTCACAGTTTGGATAATCAGTGTTTCGATTGCTGTAACGGCATTTTTCATTACTCCTGCTCAAAGGCAGACGACTGTTCTTGGAAATACTCTTCACATAAAAAATACTGTAAGCGATGCATTGGGAGCGGAGGAGAATTCGGAGTCCACGCTGTCACCTCTCAACGTATCTTCTACTCCTTCGGGTCAGCTCCTGCGTCCGAGTAATTTGATAATCTCCTCGGTCAATACAAATCCCTCTGGAGGTCAGGAAGAGTCGGCGGGATTTGTCTCGGATCCACTCAACGGCAGCGTGACCTCGGAGAATGAGACAAGTGGGAATTTCGGGACCAATGACGTTTCTGTGAACAATGCGAGTATTGCTGGTCGTGCAGAGTGGACGGCGCCGTTTGAGTATCGAGTTCTCTTGGGCGTCTGTCTGCCAAAAGTCTACGAACTCTCCTGGTCCAGTGTTCTGTGGACATCCGAGTGGTCCTTGTTCATTTTAGTGCTCCCCATGTCCACACTCCTGGCCTGTGATTTGATCGTTTTGTCCATTGCCCGCAAACAAAGACACAGGATCGTCATGGCACTCTACCAAATAACTTTGTCCGCTCAGGCCACTGTGACGAGGAGCAAAGGAACTCCGCCGAGTTTGTGGCTTAACAGAAGTGTTCCTGCCAGATCTCGAGCTTGTCGTGCTGTCTGGGAAGACTTGGCCGCTCTGCTTGCTCTTCAATTCCCGCTAATACTCCTTTTGGTATTGATAACAATATTCTCATTATTTCATTTTTTTAGTAGCTACTCTTCAAAGCATTTCCATTTCGAGTATTGATTTAGCTATTTTTTCAAAGTGAAGTTTTAAAGTAATATAACAATTTGCCTTCTCTTTTTAAATAGAAATATAGTTTAAAACTTTCACAGATACTTTCATTTGAAGTCCATATTTTCTTTCTTGCGCTGTATGAGCAGCCGCGTTACTTTATAGCAAGGCAACTATTTAAACTCCAATTTAAGTTCGGATAAAAAACCGTCTGTTAATTCTAATAGGATCAAATTACATTATAGTGTGCTGGTTGTCAAAAAGATAACACTTGTTCTTTGATATATTTAGATATCAAATTCAAACAAAAACACTAAAATAGAGTTATTCGTCATTTGAGATTAGATAATCATGGTATTTTAGTTATTTACGTAGTTACAGCGATAATAGTTACAACACCCTTATAGGTGTACTTGCGTAATATGCTGATTATTGAACAGAATATTATACAGATAAAAAGTGGATTATACTGTATCAGTAGTTTAGCTTGACACTAGAATAGTGATAGTGATTTAGTATAGGTCTAAGTTGAAATACACTAAAAATATAAATAATCTCTTATTTATTTTCTTAGGTGCAGTAGAACAAAGATGTTACACAATAGGTTTACTTTATTTGTTAAAATCCCTAAGTAGTGACCTGCCATATTACATAATAGCACGTATATATAAGTAGGTGTTGCAGTAAACTCTATTTCTGAACCTACCTAATAGAGATAAGACGGCTTTCTTTTTGTAAGAGAAAGTAGTGGGCTAGACGATGAAGAGATCTATCGTAAGTAAGATGTAGGAGTGCATGTGGGCTGACGTGAATTCTGTTAGAATTTATTAGCAGGAAGGACTTGACAGTTTAGACTTTTATTGTCATTGTATTTCAGGTATTGGAAGCCATTTCCACGGACCACGAAGCGCCAGAATTAGTGGCTTTTATTGTAGCTTTGACTCTTTACGCAACACCGAGCTTCACAGCATTCCTGTACGGAATTCGAGCTCGACCTTTAAAAACGGCTTATAAAAGCTACCTTCGCAAACGACTGACAAACTCAACGCTTCAACATGAAATACAGCAACGTCTTTCACCTGTTGATGGCTCCCCACGGCCTTCATCCCGAGCCAAGAGCTTCCGGTGAGTTCCTACGCCACTGTGCATACACTCTTACACGTTTAGCTCCTCCAATCCTCCAGCCTTAGATTCCCATTTCTTTCTATTCCTCCGTTTCATACTTTACAAGAGTCTGGCTGGGCTGACTAATGTGCTAGTGATATCGTATTACTTACTTACACTTTTTCCTTCGGTTCTCTGTTTCTGTTTTCTATCTCACTTCAATTCAATCAACTCCTTCTTCTGTCTGCCTGGCCTGGCCTGAGACTCACTTTCCCAAACCAAACCAAAACCAACTCATATTTTCTTCTCCACTCGCATGAAAAATTCACCCATTTCTCTGCATGCATCACCATCAAAGTAACTATCGAATCGAACGATTCCTGCCCGCCTGTCTGGCATGTGCCTTACAACAAAACTGTTCACTATTGACTGTGTATGTACATAATATCATGTTTCTTACATTCTTACATACTATATAATATGTATAATCCATGCATTTACGAAAAGAGCTTATCTATATACTCTATACTAAAGGAATTCAAGTTTGATTGACCTGTGAGTCAAAGAAGGAATTTTTGTGCACCTTGATTTGTTTCCGTTTGTTGCTTGAGTTAACTTTCACTGCTGCCCCGCCCGGAGTACTTACGATTAATGAAAAGTCATGGACAAACTTTCATTCTTAAAAGCATTTATATTCTATTACTTTCGTATATATATGTATACTAGGTACATATATATTAATGTACTTAGTTTGAACCTCCGTCCATTCCACTCCAGTATTCATTGACACAGTGCTCTAACTATAACTGGTAGTAAATAAATACCTAGTGAACCTGACTTGACTTGAGGTTTGGGTTCTAACTGGAACTTAAAGGATTAATAGTAAATAAGGGATTTTGCGTGACTGTTACTAGATCATCCTCTCCATCGCCAAATTCCTCACCAATTCAGACACCAAGAAGACTCTCCTCGAATGACTTACGCCCACCTCCGATTCATTTATCCTTGACCACGTCACCTTCACACGACCATCTTGGCCGAAGTCACACTCACAACTCCAGGCATCTTCACGAGAATCACCAAGATTCAATGGGAACTGCCAGACGAGTTCGATCTTTTCTCCATCTTCCAACTCAATTCGATATGCAGGAGTTCTGGAGTGGCCTGCGACGTCCTAATCGATCTCCAACTATTGTCATCACTCATGAAATACGCATTAAAGAAAGTTCAAATTCTCTTTTCGTTAACTCACAACCTTCTTCGCCCACCGCGGAACAACGACTCTAATGTTAGATTTTAGTCCACATTTAGTGAATTATATTACTTGCAGGACAAAGACAATGCAAAAGGGTACCTACTTAAATTAAAAACAACCCAGTACCTAAAACAAAATGTATCTGATCTCATCATCCCAAAATATATATAGTTTAATCCCTTATAACATAGTGGCTGAATGGCAATGTATTCTACTTAATCACCTGTTTACTATTTCTATCATATGAGGGAAAGGCTATGGTGCTAAAAAAGAAAGCACCAACATTAAATAACTACTAGAAACCTGCTCCAGGGATATTTCAACATAATCGACGACCAGACCATAACCAGACCATGACCAGACCACCCTTTATAATTAATTCCATGAAAATGTATCTATTTAATACATGTATTTATAGACTACCTCTTAAAACATTCATTCCCTCATAAATAACTGAAAGATTATACCTACATACATATAAATAATGTTTATATTTTAACATAGTTTACATTATAAACTTAATATTGTATAGACGCAGGATTCACCAGTGTGTTTACAATACAAGTTGAACTGCAAGACATTCTAATCAGTATAATATATCGATTTATGCCAAGTACCTAATTGCGTACTGTACATTAAGCAACCTTGAAGTTATTGCTTCAACTGATAGCTAAGTATTACGTCTACGTCAAAATAAAGTACCTATCCTACTTATTTACCTAATATTGTTATAACATTTTTATGTATCCAGTCAGACAAATTAAATGTTTGTACATAATATAAACGTTATATAATTGTGGATGTATTGTGTATTCTCTATCCATTACCTCAATTTAATGGATAACAAAGGATACAGAGATTGTTAGTTAAAAGCATAAGTGTGAACTTAAATGTGTTAAGGTATTATGGCTTTAGCGATACATGTATTAACTATCATTACACTCAAAGTTTTGAATTTATGCATGCGCATGTAATTAATACATAGTCATTTTTGATCACACTAAAGTAAGAGTACCAAAATATAAATTATCGTTATTGCATGTACAAAATAAAAAACTGCTTGCAGAATGCATGGAAATATTCGACGGCACCCAAAAGCCAAAACAAAGTCTTTGATCAGAAACGTTACCCCGCACATAACAAAAATGTGTTCAGTAGTACTACTGTATAGGTAGTATGGGAAGTATAGTGAACCATATGGAAACACATGAATCCAAATTACTCACTAGTTAAAAACTACAACATTGCATACGTAATACGTATACTATTTTGGGAAGTCTCAAGCTGTATTACACTGTATTGCGAATGTATACATTTTTATGTGCAATTATATAGTTATAAAACTATATAGATTGAGAGTATTGATGGTTTTATAAAACTGTGTACAATTTACAGCATATTATAATTATTTGTTAAAATTGTGTACATTAGTAGGCATATCGTATCTATTTATTATATTACGGCTAGATAGATAATGCTTATTGATGTGAGTAGTGAGTAGTGAAAATTCAGAGATTAAGTCAGTAGAAAAAACATTTTGCCAACAAGTCGAAAAACTGACTTTAGCAAAAAATATCTCCTTGCTCAAATTAGTTGTAGCGCTTTCATAATCTTCATATTTATAATTTATTGTATTTGCAAGTGTATCTGTTTATTTAAAAAATTAAGGGGGCCTCAATAGGTAGCATGAATAGGAGAATTGTTGAAATATTTATTCTGAGACCAACTTTTTCGCTGGGGCTCTTGTTCGCGGTTTTTTCAACCTTTTTGATTTTTATGGTCTAAAATAATTTTTGAAAAGAAAAGGTTTTGAGTAGGGATTTATATAGAAAGAGGATGTACAAAACGCTATTTAAAATGCACTTATAACCAATAAACTGCAAATATCGCCTACATACGCCCTTCAGAACTTCTTTTGAATGAGAGCCCATTTACAACTCTCCACGATGAGCCAAAATCTCCTATCCCTAAGAAGTTCACTTTTTCCTCCATCTAAAATATTGTACATGGAGAAAAAATCTCGGAAAAGTAGAGGTCATTCAATAGAATTTATTGACTCGTGTAAAGCAAAAAAGAAATGAAAATAATACCACGTTCAATATGAATTGATGCGATTCAGGCGCGCATCCGTCGGATTCAAATTCTACCTATTGAGACCTCCTTAAGGTTGCCCGTGTAAGATACCAATGCAATGCTCCAACCTAAAGAATTACTTGAATTGTAGTTTTTATGCATGAACATAAATGCATACCAATACCATTGTATGTACAATGTAACTCTCTTTCCACAGTTATTTATTGTGTATCGCCAGATACATTATCGTTTCGTCATGTCTGTGACAGTCAGTAAGTCCATACTAACTTTCGAACGCGCCAACTTTTTTGAGGCAAATCGGCCACACCCCAATGGAGTTCTCGCCACGCCTAATTATTTTTTACATAGAAACATATGGCAAGTGGGGTATCGTTCAACAGATGTTGACGTAAGGAATTTAAATATGAATCTCAATATACCCCTACATGGGGCACTGTGAAATTTTGTGGAAAATTAGTAATAAATGTCTCTAATATGTCATTTAAACTAATTTCATCAACAAAACCGGAAGTTTAGTAAGAAGCATTTAATAATTTTTGAGTACGGCGATACATAGGGACGTCCGTTTGCACGGTTTATTAGTATAAAAAGCTGCAAGTTTACCAGTGCAGGCAATGTAATGGAAAATGCACTTGTGTTGTATGTATACAAATAGCACCGTGTGTAGATATTATTCATTAGTTAATTTTTAAAATATGGTGCATGTATTTATATATGCATGGATACCAATATGCGTACTGATAAAACCGCAATTGATTACGAAACATGGCTTTACTAAAAATGCATAGATTGTTTGTAGATTCAGTTTGTCTTCCTGGACTTTTAGGGTCAAGTATAGGGAGTATATTGAGTAAGTACATGCATCTACAGCTTTGTACAAATATAACGGCAAATGGTAAACTGAGCATTAACTTTCTCCTACTTTCTCCATGCACATAAACGTATTTTCATAAGATCTACTTACAAAAGGCATTACCACAGTCACAAAAATTACATATTATATACTTATTATCTTTTACTATTTTGTGGACTATGTATGAGAAAGTTTGTGCGTTGGATTTGCTATTTAGCCTGACATTTGTGCCGCATACCTACTAAACGAATATTTTAAATCCATTATCAGCCAGTTTTACCGTCTATGTTATGAGTATTTACTATCCTGCATACGAATTAATTCTGTTGTGAAAGAATAGAGTAATTAAACAATTTTCTGAAACAACATATCCAATAACTAAGATATCACTTTACATGATTATATTAAATAGTAAACGCTGTGTACTAAATTAATATATACTTAAGTGTCTATAAATAGATTGACTTGCAAATGGCGACAATGAAAACTGAGCTGTGAAATAAATCTAGCGTGACTTTTGTGTACTAAAGATAAGTAAGTTGTAATATATCTATCTTTACAGCTATACCGTTTATTATACTTCTACAGAAATTAATTAAACCATATGCACCATAATACTGATGCTTAATAAATTATAAATATATTTACCTGAAATGTTGACCTAGGTAAATCATATTATTTATAATCCTAATACATTTAATATAGCGCATATATCATAGTGAATAGAAATACTATTAGGTTAAATGTAATACCTAGTCGGGGAAAGAGAGAGACATTATTCTAATTGGCAACTCCTTTAATCAAAAATAAAGGTAAGATTTGTGATAGTCATTAACGACATATATTACATTACCAACGGTGCATTCCTAAAAGTTCTGGATTACTTTGCTATGCGTAAATGAGCATTATATGGCAGTGTGCTGGGAGACGCCAATACAATTTTGTTAGGTACTTTTATGTCACAAGCAATATTTTAATTTGAAAATTAGAAAAGTTAAGGCTAAATATAATCTTCTGCGGGAATGGAAAGCTACAGTGGTCCATATTGGGTTTTATTTTTTATTACTTTTAAGGTTAAGGATACAATAGACGTAAAAATGTCTCCAAATCGCGACCTTGCGGTGTACATCAAGTGAAAGAAAGATAAGAACAGTGGTTTCCACGTAATATAAACTTGCATTTTCTACTATAGCTATGTTTTTGTCGTTGATTGGTTCTGTCAATATTCATTAACTGTGAAGGTGAAGGTAAATGAAAACAGAAGAAGTAGATTGAAGTTATATAAAGTATTGTATAATAGGATACAGGTGTATAGGTATATCGTAGCTGAAAATGTGGGCACAGCTATGTGTTATAATATATCGTAGTCCCAGCCCCATACCAGGTCTAGGGGCTCTTGAGCCTAGGCCCATACCTTCTGACTTCGACTTCTGTGGGCCTCCTCGGCCCAAACACCCACTAATATTCTTATTTGAGTTATTTCTCTATGCGCTTATGTTTTGTGTAATTATTTATTGATGGGAAATTTAAGAAACTAAACTACAAATATGTAAATATTTTGATTACATTCCCTATACGATATTGTTTAAAAGCAATATATTTCTGCTTAAAAGTCTAATTGCCTGCAGACTCAAATTCAAAGTTTAAGTCATTTACCAAAGGAGAGATCAATTCAACTTAAACTGCTTAAAATGGTACATGTATCTCTTTGCAACCATACTTGGCAGCCAGTGGTAGGTGTCTCGGCCGTGGAGGTATAGGCCTAGGCCCGTAGAAGTAGAGGTCTTGGCCTAGGCTCTGTGGGCCTGATGGGAGGCTGGTCTACGACATGTATACACATAGAATAGAACTAATACCCAGTCAACCAACCATGAATAATGTATAACATAAGGAAGAACATTCTTTTGAAAACCCCATTATTAGTAAATTCGGTATCACTCACTATATCAAGAAATTCTTAGAACAACCTACTTTGGTTTCAAAGGTATCTGAAATAAGTGATAAGCAATTCCAGGATAAACTTTGTTTCATTTTCACTAACTTTCAGTATCTTCTCCTCTAGGAATCCAAAAACAGTCCAAAACTATGCCTCATCTATTGATTTTTGATTGCATACAATTTACTATTATATTACCTATATACTATGTGGATGAATATAAATAAAAAGTAGGAGTCAAAATATGAAACTTTGTTTGTAAGTGTAACTATAATTGCGAAATGGTGAAGGAGGAGCAATTTCTTTGCTAAAATTGATATATTCCTCCTCATTTTCCATGAACCCTTGATTGGCATAGTGTTTTGGCTTAATTGATTGATTTTACGCATTAATTATTATCAATGTCAATGCTCAAATAAGGAATTGGGTCAATCGACCGTGCGACAAGGTAGGCTGCCCGCTCTATATTTTATGTATCCTTCTATATTTATATTTCGTCAATAAAGTCTGCTTTGGGTAGTTATAAGAGAAAGGTGGGGAACGAATACTTGGCACGTGTGGGCTTGTTGGCTCATGTCAAATTACAATCCTCTTCAAAAATTTACGCACGTTGACAAGCGGAATAATGAGCCTGTTAATACGTGGACGTAGCTTTTAATGGAATTTACATTAGTAGACGCTTATATATGGTCAACTACACTATACCTAATGAGAAGCATTATTTGACATTTTCTATTATAGATTGAGGAAGATATAATGGGAAGTGGCAAAAATCTTACGACTTAATAAGTGTTACATAATTCGTATCTAGGGAGGTAGGTAATTCACATAAGAACTACCTATCAATATGTAACACAAACCGTATTCTTTTTGAGTTTTGATTATATTATTTATAATATTAAAAATTTCAACTCTTGTTGGGAAATATATTTTCTATACCAGATTAATCTACAGTTACATTACCATGCATTAGGTATACATTCATTAAGTATTAAATCCTCAATATGCACCAACACACTAATCATTGAGTGTTTGAATACTACAATTTTTCGTATATAGTATATGCATTGAATAAACATGTCGAGACTCTATACTAGATACTCGATATGATTTATAAGTTACATGCATGTTACAAGATATATCTTTGTTTGTAGATATTGGGATTTTTAGATTGAAGTGATGAAGGTGAAGCAAACCGAATTTTCCAGATATGAAAGATAAATCTGCAACGGAAGAGTAGTACACACACCATAAACAGATAAATGAGGAATTGAATTCTCACAAGTAACAAGTGTTTTTTTAGTTGGTGTTTGAAGGTATCTTTGTGAGACGCTTTGAAAATTAACGATCGTATCTTAATTGCATTCAAAAAATTCAGAGATATCGACCAGGATTTCTACGCGAACGTGCAAGTGCATAAGTTAACCATTTTCATGAAATAAAGTAGTTGCTGGTTGAAATGCACATAATGAAACCAATGATAAACGGTGTTGTGATGTAAATTATACAGTACCCACTAATAGCAAATATTAGATATAATACGCAATATTAAAAACAGAATATTTACTGGTGTTAGTTTATGTTCTAGTCTAGCATATTGAAAAGCAATTTCTCCAAATGACAGTTACAACATTCACAAACTGGCAAAATGTTGTAACCAAGATTATATAACCCAATTAAGGTACTTTAAGTATGAGAATCCAATCGAAGTTCGTACAATTAATCACTTTAGACAAAACTAATAACCACAACCAGTAATATTATATCCTGCAGATCAAATATTTGTTGTAAAACTATCTTACAAACACAAACAGTAAATCAATGCATAGTTCTTTAAAATTAGATTTAAAAAATAATATATTATACTGCAGTCTCTCAATCGAAGAAAATAGGCGAATAGCCTTCCAGCTATGCCAGTACATATTAAAACCTTGTCTGTTGCTCTACATAGATTTACTTTGTAAACATTAACGTTCCTTAAATATGTATGTCATTGTACTATATGCACATACATAGAAAAATAATTACTGTAGAATCCATACACAATAAGTATCTAAACGACCCACAAGGTCACAACTTTGAATTTTTTATACGTATAAGGCTATTAGAATACTAGAATAAAAAAACGACGTTTCCCTTGTTGGTTCTAGATTTAGGCTATTGAATTGGATTTTTCTCATTCTAAGAGATATCTGTACTGAATAAGTGTATATGGAGAACGTGTTCCTCATAAATTGCTACAGAACAGATATCATTGTGTGTACAAAGAGGGAAAATTGCGAATATAATGAGAAAAAGTACTCGTCTCTATCAATATTAGTCGTATTGTCCATAGCAGCTATATTATTTGTATATCGAGATATCGATATTATGATGCTGACATTTTAAATAGGACATGAGTGTGTAGTAAATATACATTATGTGTATATATGTTTGTATATATATCTCTGAAGGATGTAGGTACATAAATATCTCCACATCACCGCACAGTCATCTCTTGTGACCATAACACAAGTAAATCCTTGTAATCTGTTTCTTGCCAGAAGTAAATAGTTGTGTTACAAGAGAATAAAAGCAGTCAGTGAGGAGAAAAGAAGATACAGTCATTTTCCTGTGACTATTGACTACACAATATACATTTGAGGAGAGGACGATGAAGGAATGAAGAGAACAGGAAAGGGGGCAATGCTACGCTTGAAGAAGAAGAAGAAACGGAAGTTGCTACGGATGCTCTACACTGATGTTCAATGGAAAGCTTAAGGGAAAAGCTCGAAACTTTGACGAGACAATAGAGGAAAGTCGGGCAGCCGAGCTGGGATAGGAATTCGCCACGCAGTTCAGTAGACGAGAAGATGGAGACAAGACATTCGATGGAGAAAGAGAGAAAGTAGCTTTCCCATCTCATGTCCTTTCTCTGTGCTTTCTCTTCATTACTGATTCTATTTCCTCTACATAATATTTGTATGTAGAGAAAATGTCGAAAGCTAAAGCTCAACTCGACGCAACCTAAGACAGGCTTCCTAAAGTGCATTATCTAGCTATATCCCCAACTCCTTCAACGTTTCGTAAATTCAAATTCAACACTTATTTTACATTAGAAGCCCTATATGCTTGTATAACATAATATGTACATGTTGTAGAACATGAACGAGTAAATAAAAGCCATGTGTTGCGGAAATTTTTACATATTGATGCTATACTTAACCAACTAAACGCACATTATATCTCTTTTGGCCCATATTTGAGGCTATAATTCCATCGGAAAATATCAAAGGTGAAATAATACCATAAAGACCGATTGTACAAAATATGAAATAATCGCAACAACCGTTCAAGAAAAACTAGGGCATTGTATTGATATTAATTTCTAAGTTTCCAATTAAGCGAATCAGACTCAGGAGTATTCCAGAGGACTCTGGAATACTTACTCGTGCATACGATGATGAGGGAGAGAGACATGACGTAATAACAGATTTTATTTATATTTAGCTGCGTCTCCCAAGGCCTCCTACACGGAGCTCAGGACCAGAACAAATACTAAGCTGATAAATACCAGATTAATGTTTTGAAATTTTGTAGGGGCAGAGGAAAAGTGAAAATACGCTATGTCATTAATACAATTTAAAAGGAATTTGTAACATTTTAAGTTCATGCAACAGACGTAACAGTCATTCTTAATTTAAGGAATAATTTTGAAAATTGGCAATTGTAGGAATTCCATGTTAAAAATATGTATGCTGGTTTCAAAGCATCAGCCTATTGGAAAACTAGAACAAAAATAACCTCGACCTGCTTTACAAACGTATAGAAAGTATATTTAGACGTTAATAAATGTTTCATGATTTTGTTTTATAAATAAATGAACACCGAGTGAAGCAATAAAAGACTTTCTCTAACGATACGCTACGTTATTGATATGTGCACTAAGCTATTACGTTTTTTGCCATGTTTGGAGCTTTTAAAAATTTCAGCTGGTTATAAAAATGAGTAAGGATTAAGGATACTGATATTTTAAATTATTGCCCCTAGAGGTAAAATTAGCATGTTGTTTCGAATAAAATTGTTATACACCTCTCCACTGTCTCGTCTTATTAGTATTCTGTGCAAACCATAAATTGGAAGTTGTTAAGTTGGGTTTTAGCATAATGTTGTGCTTTGAGTAGGTAATAGGATGCCGGTTGGGTTGTATGAATTAAGAATTATCTCTAATAAGCCCAACAAACCAAATCTTGTAATTTGTCAGAAACATTGAAATGCATGTCTACTGTTTCAATAGTCAATACTAACAAACCTTTATGCGCTTTCAGTAGAGTCGTCTTATTAATATAATATAATAAGATATATCTTCTGTACTTACTTCGGAGAAATACTGTAGTCCGTGTTATTAGTTAATGCTGTAGGATCTACAGAGCGACATTGTACTATGGGGTATCCTGATATAATATGCTTACGCAAATTGACAATGGGGTAAACTGGAGCTTTAAATGGATAAATAAGCTACATGTATGTTACTGTGTACTATTTATGTATCACTATAGGTACATAAAGTGTAACGCCCACTAGGAATTTAAATGTAAGTAGTACACCACGTATAGGTTTGAAATTGCTAAGCTACAAAAAAGTCTTTACGGTAGATATAATTTACCTTCGCTTCGAGTGTAGTTTAAGGTGTACTAAATCACGGCCGAGTGAACTCTTTCTAGATTCTAGATTACATCATTAGAGCACATCACATACGGTAGCACTATAGCACATACACATGAGTATCACATATAGTAGCGTCACGTTTAAGCCATTCAAATGCCATTTCCTCCTAACGATAAGTAATCGCCTTTACCTTCCTTTCTCTATTCTTCTATACAATTCTTTCACTTAGGAGATCGGCATAATATCAAATTTTACTACAGGACCACAACCGCAACCAATGGAAATGGATTGCATATTGCGTTACCTTTTTAAATCGTTTTAAATCAACTCATGCATTATTGAGATATATCAAGAAGGCAATGCAATGAGGCAATGTTTATTGTAGCTCTAGTACATATTATATGATTTAGGTATTTAAAATAAGCCATTTACACCATGATTATCTGAATTTCCATTATTATATTCGAAAGTGAAACCAAAATGGGGTATTTATTAGACCATACTGCTTTTGTTATTAGACTCTAAAATTGAAACATATGCCAGGTATAGTAAATGTAGACTTTTGCGACCAATTAAATCTGTTATGTAAATCAAATTTAGCCTTAACTACAATTCATAAATGTTTTACGTTAATAGCTAAATAAGTAGCAGAAATTATAAAATGCTATCATTGAATAAGAAAATGAACAAAGGAGTACAGATCATAAGACTTGCAGTAAGTTGCATTAAGAAGAGCAAGTAGCCTTGGGTTTTTTTGTCTTCCAATATGAACAAATAAACTGAGTTATATATAGTTTAATAGTTTGAACTTTACTAATGGTGCATTTAATCGTGTCTATAAATATAATGAATTTCTTTATTATACTATTTTATTATACTATTACACAAATATTCTAACAATATTCAGATGTGAAGTTGTAGACAGAAATAAATGTTCGACCCTTGCATTAGTTTAGTTTTTCTCACGTAAGTTTTTTTGCTTTTCTACTGCGTGGCTTAACTGAACATACAAGGGCAACAGCACGGACAAAGATGTCAAACGCAGGTATGTCACGTACACACGTTCTAGTGCTCACCATTCATTCTTTGCTGCAAATGTACTATTACACTACATATTTAGGACAAACAGTCTGTCCCCCAGTAGGCTACATATTTAAGTAGTTGAAACTACTAAGAATTTGAATATTTTGTTATACAATTATTACTTTAATCTTTTCCTCTTTGATATAGTTCCGCCACTGCTACCAAATTAAAATTAAAGGATTGTTAAATGCAACAGTCTTTGCAAGGTACATAATACGTAATCGTTAAACAACGCTTTACATATGTACATTGGAATTTGAAACCGGTGAACTAAAGGAAAATTCTTATAGAAAATATAGAGATGCTATTCTTGTCCCTCACCTAGTAATTACCTGATTATGCCTTGTAATGTTGATTCGCTCAGAAATCAGCATCGACACCTTCGGCAATACATATTATGTGTAATCGTAATCCATTCGATGCCATATCATATTTTGTCATTATGCCGCAGAAGAGTTTATTTAAAAACAGTAGATCTTGTGTAATGTACAATTATAAAAGTTATTGATCATTTTATAAATATTTGCATTTCAATCCAAAACTCCCCACTTTTATCATCATTGGATTGATTACATTTGCATACTAACTCTGCCTCTGACGCAAACGGTTGATTCTGACTGAGATTACTCAAGAGCAACAAAACCGAAAAAATGAGCATGTAATTTTAAAAACTCCCTGTAACGTTGTACAGGAGCCACAGTTGTACCATTAATAATTAGGAATGATTTTGACAATTAGGGACAATACGAGCACAGATAACTGTTGCATATGACACTCAATTCTATATTAAGAGCATGTCGTCGTCTATATACTGAAAAAGGCCAAACCACCTTTCTCTGATCAATTATTAATCACGCGGAATAGCCAGGTTTGTAAAGGAATGGCTTAAGTGGTTGTATATTGCCGGGCTAAAACGGTTTGGCCTTTTACGTTTTAAGAAAAATTAAAAAATTAAACTTTTTCAGTATAATGGCCGCGATATATTTTAAATAAACAATTTTGTACTCTGCATTTGAATTCTTTGTTTCAGCAAATCGTGCTTGCGCCTCAGTTTTTAAAATTAAAGATATACTTAAGAGCGCATCGTGAAAAGTGTGGGAAAAGTTTAATAAGATTGCTTAAGTTTAAATTTTTTTCCATTTTTGAATTTTTTCAGCGATGCTACAAATTTTTGAAATATTGTGTCTGTTTTTGACGTATGCTTACCGTGTTAAAAAATTAAGCAAAAGGTGCTCGATTTTTATTTTTCATTAAACGAATTAGAGTACATGCGACCGTTATTTCAAAATTCACTAGACAATGCCGTTAATGTAAAATCCTTATTTTGTGGTTGCAAAGATTATAATTGCTAATAATTATTCGGCTCAGAGTAGACCCCCGTTTTCGTAAAGCACACCTTAATGGCAGTATTACAAAATGATGAGCCCCAAGTTATGCCTATACACTTAAATGATATTTATTACGAGTTAAATGTCAAGGACGCCTATAGCTATACAATATTGGGTAGGAGTCCGGAGTATCACACACTCTTTTACATCGTATGAATTTATGAATTCAGCTACCGACTTTCACTTTGACAATTGGGACTGGGAATATTTTTCGTCTTGAATTTATAATGAGATCATGAAGGATGATATAAGAAGAAAGGATTTAAATCCCTCTCCTAAAATAAATTACTGTTGTAAGTCTTTGTTAGATTTGTGATTTTATTCTTCGTGTTTTCATCGGAATACGTATGTACCTTAAAAATTTCAGCTCGCTGATTACACTAAAAGCTCAGAATTAAAATTATGATGTAACTAGATGTAACTAGTTCACTCAACTACATGTGCAGGGAAAGTCCATTAGTATTTGTAATATCTATCATAATATTATGTAAGTACACATTTCTGCATGTAGGGGCTAGATTCGATATTAAGTAAAATCCCTTCGCTTTACAAAGTCATGGAGACTAAATGGAATAAAATTGTAAAATAATATTATGTTGTAGGTGCCTTTTGCACACTTAAAGCGATTGCAGAGTCTGCAGAGTGGGTTACTTAGTAATTGTAATCCAAAGATGCAATCAAAGCACAAAGTTAAAAAAGGGATAAAATATAAGTAAGAGACGCACGCACGGAGGAGTCGACAAAGAGTTACAATGAAGGCATGCATGACATGAATTGAGAATTACATGTACATTACATACTACCAGATACAGTCGATTGAAAAAGAGTTCAGTTCTACAGACATAAAAGAAGAAGAAAACATAAAGAAGAGAAACAGAACTGAACAGATGTTCTGTGTGTACCTAATACATAACTATTACGTTCACTGCTAAAGGTACTAGTTGCTGTGTCTTAGTATTACATATTTTTTGTACATATACATACTACAGTATTTACTTTTACTTATACTTCTAAAGTGAAAGGAAACTGGAACAGTTCCATGTCAAGGAAGAGAGTGAGAGATAAATAGTTGAGTTGAGAAGATGAAGACACGACTTCGACTATGGAGGAAAATATCTGGATGTTGTGTCGATAAGAGAGTCGAAGGATGCTATATGTACGTAGTAGGAAGATTATGAAGTGTTAGATCTTCACTTTGAAAGTTAAAAGCCAGCCGACTCTCCTTTCTTCCTGAAGTCAGCATTAGCCAAGATGATTCCTGTCGCTTTTGTGCGACACACCGAGTTGACATTCCCTAAGTAGCTCTCGTTCGATACACGATGCATACGATGGCCTCTTCGTTTTAACTCAACCACCACTGAGTTAGGAAGTCCGTACTCGTAATCCAATTCATTTGGAACAAAATTTGGCATTATTCGGGGATAATCGATTGCTTCTTTGATATTTTCTTCACGGTATAACGCTCTCCATGTAGCCTAAGATATTTTCAAAGTTAAACCATTGCATAATTATTTGAACACAGAGGAACATTTTAGTAATAAAATATTGTGTTATATTGACTGATTTTAGTTTAACATTAATTATGAATTATTTCCTGCGGAGCTTTGAAATTTTATGTACCTGTAAGCCTTTAACTTGTGTGGCAATATTTTTATTTTATAATACATTTTGTTAGCTATTATATTAAATTGCTATACAAATTATATTCTAAAATCCATTTTAGTACTATTGTGCTGGTCTGACGTGTACGTGTGTAGAGAAAATATCTTCTAGCACTATTTAAACTGCCTGGATGATATAAGTATTCTGTAAGGAGTAGGAAACTTTTAATACTTTTCAACCTAAAACTACAACATTAAGTTAATGTACGATAAAAACTGTTCAAATTCGTACATGTTGAACCTAATTCATGAAACACTGTAAGTATGTATACAAATTAATGTGTTCCATTTAATTCTAATTTACTTTCAACTCTTTTATAATTTGTTTCACGGGAATATTTTTAACAGACTAGACGACCGACTGTCTTATTATTTAACACATTTAACGCATAGATGTATTTATCCACCTTAGTAGTTAATAATTTTGTAATATTAGACTGTAAATAGCTGTTCAATATGATTAAATGAGCACAGCTTAAATTGATCAGGCGAAGACATTTCATGGCATGTTCTTATATTTCATAAAAAAAATTGCATCAAGCTAAACTACTCTGTCGATAGTAGTAAATTGAATTAAGCAGGTGAACTTTACCTAATACTAATGTTCAGTGCACGTAAAGATGAATATAATTTTCCTCATTTTTCAATGTAATAATAGATTAAAAGTTGTAAAGACATACTGTAATTAATGCAGGCAGAATTCTTTGCCCGCCAGATCCACCAGTTGCCAAAACAGCTTCATTTGCCGCATTGAGGAAAATCAAAGGAGCCATTGATGACGCAGGCCGTTTACCTAGATTTAAAGGGATATAGAGTAAAATTATTACTGGTTTATTGTTGTTTTAAGGTCGGTGTGTATACACTATACACGTAGTCTTCCATTAGAATACTATGCGTGTAGTAGGGATTTAGAAAGAAAAAATTTGCTATTCTTATTTCGCATATAGGAAACTTTTTCTTAGATAAATATCATATTTAACATATAGGTAGCGACGTACCTGCTACTATCGTATTTTCAGGATTTGGTCCGAGTCCATAGGTATCTGTCTGATTACCGATTGAAAAATCGTCCATTTCGTTATTAAAAATGATTCCGGTCAAATTCCCCATGAATCCAGCTCCAAATCTAAAACGTCAAAACATTATAAGTTAAGCATAAGATTCTGACTTTTATTAGGCCAATATCGTAATCGTGGAGTACTACCGCCAATGCCAAATTCCAACTGCTAACCAAACCAACTCATTCATTATAAAGTTAGGAAGTGGAATTGGTCGACCTGTAATTCAACATTTAGGATCTCATATCAAAGTTAGAGAATAAATGATGCAATGTCCAAGAAATCCATATTATTATAGGTAGGTACATTATAAGCTTATTTCATCCTGGAAAATTTCTGTTCCTGGAAAACGACGTTCTCGATAGCTTTATATTTACACTACACCACACAATTCCCACAAACATTAAATATTGTAAATACTTGCTGGCTTTAACAGGATATTTGACTTTTGGTATTTCAGTGTCTAAACTTTATGATACATATACTTATCTACGCAAATGGTTTAGAATGGTTTAGCTAAGTTGGCAAAACCTTTAGTGTTGTTTATTTAGTTATTATTTAATAAAAGAAATATAATGAGCATAAAAACGATTTTAGTGACATTGAGATGCGTCCAAATACTGATAGGGAATATTACAGATGCAGAGACAATTATATTCTCGGTGAAACTTAAAACATATCGCTCAAATCCAGAGTTAGTGCTACCGCTACGTACTTACAGCACATGAGAAACAAGGCAGAGAAAGCAGAAGCGTAACATAGTGATTGGGAAGCTGAGATGAGGTTTAGGTGAGTGAATGCGTCATTAATGTTACTTGTTTGCATCTGTTTGAAATGGAAAGCTCAATTCAGGAGTTTTGTTGTTATTGAATTAAATGTGTGGTCTGGCAAAAAACTTTCAGTGCATCGACTTTCTTTTCTTGCTAACAATAAGCGAAAAAGCAATAGAATTACGTTCTATGCATATATCCCTAGATTTTCTCCTTGGTGTGTGCCGGTCTCAATGCTACTAAATATTTTATTGAAAGCCAGCTCTTCTTCAGATACACAGGTTCGGTCTCTACTTCTATGCACAGTACATATAAGGCATTAGATACAGATATTTAATCCTAATATTATATGGACAGGGCATTATACTAATATGGAAAGTTTGCATCAACCTCTGATGTTATTATTAATTATACACAATACTGGAATATCAAGCTTCTCTCATCTTATGCAATATGTGACAAGGAATATATATTGTTTGGTAAGTAAGTGTAGTCTTTACTTTGGAATTATTACAAAAGGACATGAAAACAACTATGAGTGAGGCTGCAAAAACTGTCGTCATTACGGCATCATGGCTTTACATACTTTTTGCAAGCCATTATTAAGTAGAAAAGCGTTGTTGATGTTATGTACAAGATAAAGTTGATTATGGAGACAGAACAGAACCCCATGGTTTCACTTGTACCTGCTAACAACATCAAGGATCTAATGGTTGCAAGTAAATAGAAAATTGCTCCGTAAACAGTTTTCCATTTTGCTTGCCAAGAAAAAATTCTGGTGGAGCATCTGCGGCGTATTTAATATAATTATAGTTTCACCAACTTGTTTGTCTTCCTATAATTTGGATACAGATTGGTGTATGCACATCCTACATCTTAAGTTTCTTAAGGCAGTCCAAATACAATATAACAATAACTGATGTAGGTAGGGAGGTACTGTCGTTTACTTTGTGATCGATATTATTGTATTGTTCTGCAATAACATTTACCACTAGGCAATGACAAAATCCTTAGTTTTGAGGGCATAACTACATCACAGGTGAATTATCTACTAACAATAAGTAAAAGTAAAATTGTGATGGTCTCGGACCAGAAATGTAGTCATTTAGATGATGAAATTATTTGTTAAGTGTAATACAATCGCAGTGTTATATTATGCAACTACAAAGGGTGAAAATAGTTAATTTACGCAATTTTGCTTACATTTCCATGCTAAAAATACCCGTTCTGATATAATCAGTGGATAGGATAGCCCTGATTCTGAACTATGACCCTATATAGCCTATTCCTGCTTTCGAAAGCTTTTTCACGTGTAGCGACAGGAATACTATTCGACTTCCACTACAAGGGCGTCCTTCTTGGGCATTTTTGAATATATTTGCTTGAAGTTTGGTGTACAGTATCCTAAATGGTTAGTTTTCCGCTACAATTAATTTCAGTGTTCTACCTTTGGGGGTTGTGATACAAGGGCAATTTTTTTCCCACGTAAATTAACTACATGCATCCTGTATACATAGGAACTCCACATAAAATAATATCATTGTATATAATATGTCAGTGCAACTACAAGAATATATAAACTAGTATATTCAGTAAAATAGGCTAAGCACAGAGAGGATACTAGAATATCTAATATGTCAACAGCCAACACAAATTGAACATTGTAATTTAATACGCAGACAAAAGTTGTCGTTAATGTATGACGTATGAAGGTAGCGTTTATTTGGTATGCATGTACGTAATAATTATATATTATGCTAGTAGGTAAGAGAATAAAGCACAAAGCCCGACCGAGTTTCGATTTTGCAATGCGATAGAATGGGAAATGTGTTTCTGATACATAAATGGAGATAGTGTATTAGTACTAGCGATAACAACTAACTTTAGGGAGAAAAGGAGCTGGAGTCTCTAAATAGCATCTATCCCATCCTATCATGAATAAGTATCTCCAAATATATTTATGTGTCTGTGTTTCTGAACAGTAGTACTAAATGAGCATGCACTTCTGACGCTCGAAGAAGAAGAATGATATGAGAGACTGCTGTGCACAATACATGACCAAATAAGGGCTCTGGGAATCTGGGCAAATCCATACACAAATTTTGGGAGCTGCAGTATGATATGATATAATATTATTATACGTAGAGTTTGAATTCAAACATTATACTATGCAACAGTAAACGTCAAAACTCCTTCACCCAACCTTTATACGTCAATGCCACAAACAATTTCGCAGAATACTCTGTAATGCACTTATAAGTAGATTAAAAATCTAGAAATCCAAATAGTACAAATAGTTAAACCAAGAAGCTATGCATTGATAGGCAACATTATTTAATTTGCTAATATGCTAGTTAGAATTGCGCATATATTTTGAATTTTTTAAGGCGTTGACGTACTACTGTAAGACAGAGGGGTCTTGACAGGTCCTGCTACATAATATAAAGTGGGAATCATCAGAATGCACCACAGTATAAGTTGCTAAATTTTGTATGGAGAGAAAGATAGAGATAGCACAAACCCGAGATTGATGGTCGTGGTTAGGGATACTGCATCTCCGTCTGGTCCAATTATGGAAATATGAGTTGTGCCCGAATCACGCGTCTGGGCAAAAACTCCTTCATAATGACGGGGGTCATCAAAAGTTTTATACGTCTCTATTTTCCCTCGTAGCTCATCCGCATACTCACGCGACAAAACTTTCTCCAGAAACTAGAACAAGAAATTGAAATGGATAATTGCTACACCATATACACCCATCATTAAAATTACCTTAAGGCTTTCACTTCCCGTGTTAGTTCCCTTCACTTTGGAATTTAAATTCAAAAGTCTGCCTTTACTTTTGCCTTTCTCCGCCTGCACTGTTATCTCTTTCACTGCACTTTCACTGTTCATCATTTGATTTCATTTTGCAGTCACAGAGTCACAGCATACATATACAAGGATGTATGTTACTTTATTATCGTACTTACGTGCTGTTCTATTACGTAATAGAACCACATCCCTACGTAATAGAATAGCACGTAAGCAAGGCAAAGGCAAAGGCAAAAATATTTATTTACACAGATACAAACAGACGTATAGCTCTCATGAACGAACTCACTCGAAAAATTGAATACCTAAAGTGCTCATACTCAATTTCATAGATGGATACATTCCGAGACTATAATTTATTACAACAGTATATGTGTGTAGCAGTTATTTATACTGTATTGTGCATCAGAGTGATAGTACGAGTACATACCAGAGAAAGGTCTGAGAAATTAGGGTCTGAAATCCTAGCCCTGTGGGTATCGACAAATTTCAGTGTTTCAGCCAAACGATGAGCATCCAAACCGACGTCTATGGCTTTCATGCTTGAGCTGTTCTTCTTCCTGTTTCAAATATTAATGGGCATGTAAATTTGTAAATGTATCTACTTTCCATGGTCTATTAAATAGGTAATAAGTAATGTAGTATAATATTGTCATGCATCCTAACGCTATTATTTTGAATACTAAACTACCTAATAATAGTCTGTAATAATTGCATAGTTAAATATTTATATATTTATGCGTTTTGCACTTATTTTAAGCTACATAACTTCGAATTCAATTTTTAAGTTGCATATGTATTGTTAGCGCTTGTTTCAGCAACAGTTTGTCATCTCTTTTCAGAGTTCATTGAAAACAGATCATTTTCATTTAACCATAACAAAGGTAAAAGGATACATGTATCACTGTTTTATAAGCATTCATTCCAATTACTTTCGTTTTAAACAATACAGTACTAGTAGTATTTATTTAGTATCAAAGAGCTATGTAACGTTTATTTGCTTATATTTAAAATTCATACATGAATATTAATAAAGTTCCACTTCGCAGTTCTATTTATAAACGCATTTGAAGTTCCAAAAGCAAATAAATTGCTTTAACAAAATGTGAAACTTGAAGCAATTCCTGGGGTACATAGAAATGAAGAGCAATAAGTAAAAACAACTTTATTACGTACCCGAAGTCTTCGAGAATGCCAAGTGCTAATGCTACAATAGGTCCACTGGAGGGGAAAGGGAGAGAGTACATTGTAAGGTTATTGTCAAACATTCGGCTGATGGGTTCTAACCACTCCACTCTGAAATTAAATAAAATTAATGAAATTTTAATTAATTTTTAACAAGATCTTGGGTAAGAAGATATAATTATTGTAGAAATAGATATAGTTCGTAGAAGCCTTGTACAGGAAACTGTGCAACAATTAATTATCATAGTATGTTTTAAAATTAATAAGGAAACAATAATATTTAATAGGAAATGAAATTATTGGGTCTATGGTAACAATATTAAATAATTGATTTGTCTCTAAGAAAGTCATTGCATAAAATATGCAAGATTGAATAGTAATCGCATTGTAAGAGCATCTCAGGAAAATGAAATTGAGAAAGTAGATTAAATTATAGAAACACGTAGGTAGAGTGGATCACGTACATGTTAGGCAATATATAGTACATGGAGATAAATGCATGTGTATTTGATTCAATAGAGATTTAAAAACAACTCATAACTTTACAGACCTGTAACTTGACAAATCATCAAGAGTTAAGATTCCCGCAGCGTCGGCAATATCGGCTTCAACATCGAAACTCAAGCTCCCATTATAAAAGCCTTCCATTCCACTTTCCCCGATAGTTTGAAGGGTTTTGCCTAAACGTTGGCGAAGCATCACATCTCCTTCTACCCAAGTCGCATCCGTTATTGGATTTACAAACTCCGACCTGCTTTCAACCAGAGTCTCATTCAATTTAGCTTACATCTTCAGTTTACCTAATGGCTTTTAGCTTGAGTAACAATCAATGAAAAAAGAGTCCACGATTTCCTTTCTTAATAGAACGACAATTTTCTCATTTCTTTATTGTTCGTTCGTTCAATTGTATTCATTATATTATAATAATTATTAGAGAAATGAAGAAAAAAGGTTTCTTGTTATTTTTATTAAATTGGGCATTTACTATAATATTCTGGCTACATTTATTTGCACCAATACTGTGCATTGTACATTCTTGTTATCTCAAATTGGAAAAAGTACCAGGAGAGGTTAAGATCATAAAAATTAGGAGATAAATAGAACTTGCCTTAAGATTGGGTCAGCTTTAATTCTATTTTCATACTCCTTCAGAGATTTTCCCAATTGAGCACTCACGGTAAATCCATTTTGGGCTAAATCTGTAGAAAATTTCACCAAGTCAGACCATTGGACCTTGCCGAATCGCTGGTGTGCTTCCCACAAGCCGGCTAATTCTCCAGGGACTCCTACTGCCAAACCTCCTGCAAAATTCCAACAGCAAAAACATAAACCGACAACCGAATCATCTTTCCAACATTATAGATAACTTTCAGTCGACTACCGCTACTGCTTTAAGCTTATCTTATAGCCCACTCATAAATCTAGCCCACGCTACATGGAGATGCATGGAGATGGAGAATGCATACGAAGCAAACATAACCTTTACCTAGTAAACCTTCCTGGAGTAACCTAATACACTGCCAAACTGAAGTCAATAATTAGGTTGACGTATATCTTCTATTTCAAAAGTCGTAACACAATGATAAATATATATCTAGAATGCTAAAACTAGAAACTACCAGCACAATGTTTATTTTTAAATATTTGGTTAACTATTTCGATTAAAAAGCGCTGATGTTCACTCCATAGTGAATATCAAGACTTCTTTTTATTGTTACAAGTTAGTAGAATTACTTAAAACGTGTAATGTAATAATATTGTACGTACATATCTGCATAGTATACCTATAAGTAAATAAGTAAACAGTAAATCAGGAATAGCAAATCTCTGCAAAAGCTCTAAATACATCAATTTATGCTGTTACAGTTTTAAAAGAACTATTCTCCTACAATAGTTCTTCCAATACTGATTCCAGAAACAAATATTGCAACATTCGTTGTCACAAAAGAAGTATTTTTATCATCTAATACATAATCCTATGTTATACTAAATCTCCAAGACTTTCTATTTTTATTCGGATTACTCTACACTCGTTAAGGGTGGGCTGCCACTGATAATCTAACCTTTAAGAATCTTAACATTTCTCTTCTGTTGGCTTTAGCAGCATAATATGGACTGTTCCAACTTCCAGTTCCAGTACAATTCTTCGACAGACATTTCTAGTATTCTTATGAATGGTTCTAACTAATATTTTACCATTGTGCTACAAATATGTTCTTTCTTAGTCTCTATCTGTTTTCTAGGTCTGTTTACGCAACCCATTTGTTAGTGCTTATGAGAATTGACTTCAGTCAAGTTGACAGAAAAGGAAATATCTTATTGCATGTGTATAGGTAGAACAAAGTAAAACAGAAAGATGATATAATATGTACCTATCTAATAATAAGGATGAGGCAGTCATTGATTTTGCCTTATTGCAGTCTTCCTAATATAGATTTTTTTCAAATTGTACAATATCGAGGTTCTATTCTAAGTATTATGTAGTACTCCATGTGGAGCTGGACAGAGAATGTCTTTTAGCTTTCTATTAGTACTGTCAACCTTACTCTTCTGTCCTGGCCCTGGAGCTTCATAATTGTTTGAGTACATACGGAATACCACACTACCACTACCAGTATACCAGTATACCATTGTAGTATTAATTTGGAAAATAGGGTAGCTATAACCTATAGCATAGCGTAACGTAACGTATGGTGCTCATAACATAAAATAACATAACAGTAATGTTCATGTCAATGACGAACGTCGACCTACTCAGAGGAGGCAAGGAAACCAACCGTTAATAGAAGCTGAAGGATTTTCTTCGTAGAATTTTTCATCAACATCTCTTGGTGCAGTTTCTCTAGCATCAAGAGCATAGACTACGCCTTCTGAAAATATCGTCATGAATAACCCACCACCAAGTCCACTGCTTTGGGGTGCAACGACTCCGTGACAAAGGGTCATTGCCACAGCTGCGTCAACTGCCGATCCGTTATTCTTCTCCAGTACTTTTCTGTTAATTTTCATGGAACAAATTGTTAGACACACAACTATTATAGTACAATATCGACAACCCCTATGTTCTTTGCACTTGAAATCATTGTAATAAATATTTAGCGTAATTAAATAAGAAAGATTTGTGTTTAATTAAGGTTTTGAAATAACTAATGAGACTGACTGTCCAATTTCTGAGCAAATAGCCGCTTCTCCACTAACTCCAGCATTATCGTATTTTCTTAGTACAGATGGGGAAGGCGGTAGAAGTTGGTCTGGGTCTGCAGGATGTAATGTGTTATTTGCAATTGAGTCAAGTAATGGAGGCAATGTTATAGCTAGGGTAATTCCAATAGACAGAACAACCAGGACTATGATCACTCCAGCAACTATGGACAATTGTTGCTTCTTCCTCCTGCAAAGAGACATGAATATTCATTACCATATTAAGTCTTTCAATATAATCCCAGATGCAAATTCTATCCATTTACACAAAAGCGTCATTCTTGGTTACAAGAGAAACTTGAGAAACTAACTGAACTTGAGTATGAATGCGCTAACGCCAGAATATTATGCTGTTTAACTACTTATAATAATATTATCACATACAGTACCATATAAAATATTCAGATTGTAATGTAAGGTCTATCGACATTAAATACTGCATTTAATGCAGTATTTTTTAACAATTTTTATGTAATACTTATCTATAAATATTATAATTTAATTAATATGTTCCCTGTGGACTCATAACTATTGTTCCACTAGCCGTTTTACGGCAAAAAGCTAAAGTATTAACACTAATTAGATACTTATTGTTTAGAATGTAATAAAATAGCAAAGAACTAGTTTGTTTAGCTACGATAGTATTTCAAAGACACATTTACCTGTTCTGCCAATGAATTTCTTCGAGTACATTATTTTCTTTGTAGCTTCCATAGAAAGGGTTCTCTCTTTTCTCAATAAGTCTTGTTTTCTCGGAGAACATTTTGAAAAGCAGTCGAATATAACTTAACTAAACTGTTTATTGTTTGCAGTGAGTAATGAATTTCCTTGCACTCTCGTCCGTTAATTCCTTTAGACTCAAAATTTCATCTCAACTACTGACAACTGACTCAAACCCAAACTTCAACCCACAGTACACTTATTAGAGAAGTGATGCTCAGTTAGGTCAACTTATGAATGAACAAACAGAAAAATGTTTACTTTAATGGGATAACGTTGATAACAAATAATACACACTCACCATAGCCTTAGTAAATCTTAGTACCGAAATTTGTACAATTCTTTTGCAATATGAATAAAACTGATATGTCTACATAATACGTATTAGATCGTAGCAAGGATACAATATGCAATTTTTAGACAAAGAATAATATAATGAACAAAGAAATATTTAAGTATTTTACAATGATATCTCTAACTGTATTAATAACATTAACACGACATTATTCTTGTGATAATGGAGAACTGGGAGCACTGGGACTCAAGCATGGTATTAGCATTGATAACCTGCAACTTTTACTAACGTAGCGTAGGAGGGACGTGTGTTTATCATAAGTACGCTTCAGTGCAATTGATCAATGATACACAATTAGATATCTACACTATACTATAGCAATAAGTGTTGTTTGTAATGTTCAGTTATTCAGTTCATTTATTAATATATCTGTGTGCTATTTACATTACCATAAAGGTATATAATGCAATGCGGTATGCGACGTAAATTCATATTGTTCCTGAATACCGTCAGTGCAGGGAAAAGTCATGTGCCCAGTATCCTTATCAGTTATCGTAGTGTAGTGAGTGATATGATAAAACCCATGCAAACATTTTTTCATCTTATAAAATATTGTTTCCCCATATATCATACAATAACATCTATGTAACATACTAATATAAATGCATAATATATTTATACAAGCAGATAATGAGAACAATTGGTGGGATGAGGGCTGACAAGGCTTTCTGAATTGGGTTCCTACTTGATGCCTAGGTACTTATATAAATAAACTACAGCAAAGATTATAAATTTTAATAAACAGACAATCCAACGAATATTATCATGCTATGTACACATGTCGTAGGCAGTGGGACCTATTAGACACCTTACTGCCTAGTCAATAGGACCTATCTTATAAAGAAATATATTTTAAACGCCTACATTAAATTATTGAAGTATTTGTAAATTAAAAACTGTTTATTTTGGTCACTAGCTTTAGAAAAATATATAAAAGGTCATCAAGGAAGCCAGGGGAATCGGCCGCTATAATTTGTAGAGCCGATCTACTAAAAAGATTAACTAATAATTGCATTTACTTGTCACATTATATATTTTTCGGATTGATGTCATAATTAACTTTGATAATGCAATACGGTAGAAAAACGAGCCAATTTAAAATATTGGAATTGGCCTGATAAGTCTTACTGTCTACGACATTTACACTACACAGACACTATGCATATTATGTAGAAGTTGTAGTATGCTTACAATAACATTATAATCCGTTATATAAATATATCTACTACATAGTAATCTACCGAGTAATATAACTGTATTCATGAGCCTTCTAAACCTGAAAGTCCTAAGACAAGACTACTAAATATATTTAGAAAGTATTATTTGCTTATTTCAATAATGTAAACGTGATATACGGACGCATTAACAAAGGAGGGCTGACTGTAATGCATTATTTTTTTACCTGTTTATGATAATTCTATATGGATTATGAATGCTATGTAATTTAACTAATACCGAATGCTAATAACTGTAAAACAGACTATTTTTGACTATATTTACTATCTTTATTTGCCTGGCCATAAATACTTCAAAAAATGTACAAAATAACCAAATGCTATTGAATTTAAAAATATGTTTAGCTTTTAAATGATCTGCATTGATTTGTAATGCCGAGCTTCAGAATCGGATTCCAGTTCAGTTACCTATGCAAATACACAGTGCGGTATTTAATAATAATTGCTCTTACAAAAATACCGATTCAGACTCTGAGAGTCTGCTGGATGTTGATATTGAGTCTCATGCTTCCGATATAATAATAATATGATCTGTATAGGTAAGGAAAGTAACGGGGTTGGAGAGGGACAATGCTTCAAACGTGTACCGGTGTAATTTTGAAGTTCACACAGACTTTATTGCATAATAAAACGAAATTATCGTTTCACAATTAATGATAAATGTTGCCACTTATAAATGATTAAGACATTAACATATTTTCATAAGATTTCATTTATTCCAACCTAGATATCAATTTAGTTATATAATTAAATTTAAAAAGATACACAGAAAATTTTGTCTAATTACCGACATGTAATATTGACCAACATTTATTTATTAGCATTAGTCTTGCTATGATACTAGATTTACACTTATTATTTTCCATAACAATTGAATGACCGCATATTTTTAGAAAACTAACTATTTTTGCAACTTATCTAAAAGGAAAATATTATGGTCAATAACAGACTACAAATAATTCTTTTGCATGAGAAAATTTACTTACAAACAGTCGCTTACGTCATTTAACTAAACAAAGGAAAGAGAAGTCTGCACTCCAGTTCAAATATATATCATATAGTATGTATCACTTTCAATCAATAAAATCATCGGCGTTTCAAAATGTCTTTAATTGGTAAAAGAACATTCTGCTTACCTGCCATTTGATTTAAAATTTCTAGGTAACTTATCATAAATATGTGCATTGCTAAGTTTTTCATTCCAAAATATGACTAAAGTAGCGTTCACTAGAGAGAGATGCATAACATTACGTTGCTGTAAATACATCGACAGTGGTATTATGTAAAATAATAATACCATCAAAAATATGGTAATTAAATTGCGCATACCTACATCGGAGCAAAAGGTTCGTCGGAATTATTCAATAGTAGAAAGGTTCGTATTGTATCCAACTATTTTCCTCATTTCAAAACGTTTAGGTATTATTCATCTTTTTATAAGTAGATAATATCTGTATTTTAACATGTAAATTGAATACATAGCTTCAACCGCACAAAAACTATAGCAGTCTGTAAACAATGGTCAAAATTGTCTCCGAGCTTACAACATAACACATTTTTAATTAATATAATCAAATTAGTCCAATATAAACGATTTTTGAAGCCATAGAAATAATGCTGTAGTATATCAACCTAGTCGTGGATACACATGTACAATTTCTTTGCAAAGAAATCAGTTGGTAAGCTTATGACAATGCATACTTATCTGCATAATTGTTAAAATCAGTCGTTTAACTCACGCTAAAAGTATATAGGCGACAATAAATAAAAATGGGAAGTACCTATTTGAGTATAATATGTTAAATTCCTATCTTCGTATTTACATAATTGGTAATAGTTAAAATATTATTCCTGCACCTTAGTCTACTTGCTACATTAATATTACATATATCCATACATCGTTTAATGGCTTACCCCTCGGTATTTTATTTCTTTATCTAACGAATAACGAACAAGCTTCTATATAAATATTGAGTTATCAGAACCAGACAGGTCATCTATCTATTTGGGTTTCCCCATGAATTTCGTTTTGAGAAGTCTCTTTGTTCGAAAAGATTAGCATTTAGCATTGTTCCTCTTCTACAGATTAAGTATAGTAAGTCTACAGTAGGGATACCTAGTTGATAGTGAAAAAAGCAAACAATAAAGTTGAGCTCCACCACATAATACTGAATAATACGCGTCCACTCCACTTTCAGATTTCTCGTTAATAGATACTGGGCTTAGTAATACAAGAAGAGGGATATTATAATCTACATCTATAGCTAAACTATCTACGTAGGTATCCTTCTATCTATCATATTATTACATGCATTAAGAGGCACACTACAAGAGTTGCACATCTTTGATCAGACAAGATTGGAATCCGTTAAGCTCAAGGGGAAAATCCGGAAAGCAAATGCACACTGGACTTTGCACACATGATCACTGAGGATTTGGCTAGCCTTGTAGGAGCGTGAGAGACGAATGCAATTTTCTATTTTCATCGACTGGCACATCGGCTGCGAACACAAAGAAAGACATGGTTATTTTCTTTACAAATCTACTTTGCATCGAGTGGACCACTTTCTAATACTTCTTTCAAGCATCTCTGGACGAAAATGAAAATAGCATTGATTTATTTCACAAGGTATTTTTAGCTTACCCCTTCCTTAGTACAAGTACACATTACGCAAGGAGAAACTCGTTCTGAAGAGCCCAATGTAATATTCTTCTCGCTAATTTTACAGTTTTTACGATCTATCCATTGGTTTAAGTCTATAGATGGCAATGAGGCACAAGGGACTCTTGGATTTCTGATAAAACAATAAAAAAAATATATTCGATATGGTTTACTATCATAAATTCTGTAACGTAATAAAGTACGTCATAGGTTCTAAGGTAAAATTACTGCGAAATTGTAACTTACAAAAATGGTTCTGGAATATCCAATGCGGATCGTTGAATTACACGCATTTCGTCAGCATTCTCACAAATTAGTTTTGCAAGAGAAGACTTTCTTATTTCTGTTAACTGCGATGCGGTGAAGCGAGTTAAAGGCTCCGAATTTTCATACCAAAATCGATCACAGGTTCTCAAGATCTGAAATTGTTTTGCAATGATGCATGCAAATGTGGGGCCAACTACTCCTCCATGAACAGCAGTTTCTGCCAGACCACCAGGAAATAAATCGATATCATCAACAGAAGCATAGATTTTGGCCAGTTTCTGAATTAATCTGGGAGGAATTTCTCTTCGAAGATCTTCAAAGTTTCTCGCTTTCGTCAAGTTGCACATTTCTCGGTAACTATTATACCCTCTTATTCCTAGGAAAGACAACAGAATTCAATTGTCCGCATATATAAATGGTAATGAACAAAAGTTATCAATTATGTATAAGGAAAACTTTCTGTTAAATATTTCACTGCTTTTTGAAACGTGAAGTTAAGATAGAGGCGTGCAGGAAAGTGTAACCAATAACTAAAGTGTAAATATTATATGAGAACAACATTACCATGATCTCTTGCTCGTTGAATATTCAATGCAGCCAAGTCCATTCCTGAGACTGGGATTTTTTTATCTTCAAAAAGATGGTTAGTGACTTCTTCAGTTATAAAATTATCTAAGGTTTCCATTGGCGTGTTTGCAAGTCCGAATAAAAGTTCATCGATCATTCCAACTCGAAATAGCAAGTCGGGATTAAAGAATGTGTTTCGTAATTGAACGCTCGGTTCTTTTATTCGGAGGTTTGAAGCGAGTCTTTTAAATGAAGGTTTCAACAGGCTGTGCCCAAATCGGAAGGCTGCTGCGGCAAATTCGTTGAAAACTGTAGCATCGCAGTTAGGGTCATAATTGTGGAAATATCCTTCAGAAACTAACTCAAGGTTGTATTTGTTGACAATATCCCAGCCTAAAATTCGAGGGACGAATTCTCGGTAAGTAATGTGTTGGGTGACAGCAGACAAAATCCTCCGAGCGTGCTGGTACAACAATTCATCGTCCCAATGTGGATTTCGTGATTGAAGCTCAAAAGCCAGTCTATTGTGTTCTCTTAACCAAGTTGTATGAATGGCCGCTAAAGCTGGTTGTTCGCTGCTTCTTAAATCCCCTAACAAATAGAAAATTAATGGATGCATTATATCCTGGACATGGGCTTTCCTCATCAACTCAAATGCAACAGATTTTTTGCCAATTTCAGCGACAAATAATTTTACTTTTACTTATGCCTTATAGTCCAATGTCAAATATAGTGTTTCTTCACTTCACTCCATAAAAGCTACATACAATGCAAACCAACCATTTTTGCCACTGTCTATTTTTTTTGTACGTGACAAACTTACTAGGGCTGCGTACACGCCATCGTTCATGTTCCTTGTCTCTCCTTTCCTACTATTTATATAACTTAACTCAATTACATGAAAACATTTTGTAATTCGATCGTACCAGCTTCAAAACAAAGCCCAGAAGGAGCTTTGCACTCAGGGTGGCTTGGGGTTTGGGGTAACAGGTCTTTTAAAGGTCCCCCTCCGGGATGTTTCGTCGTGTTCATTAGGCCTCCCTCAAAAAGTCTCAGTTTGGCAGCCTCACACACATCCGATCCGTAAGTGTGAGATGCGTCAACGTACGCCGTCACTTGATTCAATTGTTCTCGGAAACCTTGTGAAGTACAAATAATAAATATAGCCTTGTATAGTACTAAGTAGCTACCTAACATTTATTTGAACTTGTTCTCTATTTCTGACGAAATTGCTTTAGTCAATAAGCACCTAGTGTTAGTTGTCCTGGAAGAGATCTTGTAAATGGAAGACAATTCGACAAGCCAGTCGTTTTATTTGTAGATTGAAAATACGGATCATTTTCTGGTATTGGAATTGGCCAACACTCTGGATGCACAGTTTCTTTTGCTTGACAAGAATGACAATCTAGGATTGTGTTCCCAAATCCTTACATATTACAAAAAACATAAAATATTATTATTATGAGCATTGCTAATACACCGTTCGTGAGATACAGCAAAACACGTGCATTTACAGTAGATTTAGGTTACAACACATTCTAAATGTTAACGACTTATAAACTTGGCTATTAATTTTATCTTCACTAACCTCTGTTCATAGGCGTGTGTGTCATGTCATGATCCAACCTTAAATCAAAAGTGAAACAATGTAGTAAGAATTAACGTGTAAGTAATTGTATTTTTTATACATAAAAGTGTTTAGAATTTTACAATTGCGCGTATTGCATTAAAAGTAATGTGTAACGCTGGTGAGGAGCACTAATATCGTCATGGATTTCAGTTGAGACCAATCTGGGACTAGGAAGAGGTATTCCTTGAATAATCGATTCAAGCCTAGGTATCTGCAGTCCTGTAAAATATTTTAATAGTTTTATTATGTAAGCTTTAAACTTATATGTCGTCCCACTTTACCGATACATTCTAAACTATTTAAATTCTATAAATTAGATATCGTTATATGCGGCTCATATATGTTTATCGCCGGATTACCATGCAGAAGCTTTAACATAGATGATAGTCTCAATAATGATCATTAATTCCTAAAACTAGTGAGACTGTACTGTACTGTACTCTGTAATGCATGTATCCTTAGGTTTCTGTGACACTGTTCGTTGTGATGATTATGACTTTAATCAGATTTAAAATTCGCTGAAGCTTATTCAGATTGAAAAACTTCAGTGCAGTAATTGTACATTACATACTGCACCAGTAAGGAAAGATTTAATCGAAACATTGAAAATCTTAACGGCGTAACGTTGCAGAGCATTATCTGGGTAGCTTATGCTTTGATTAAATTGCAACAAGATTAGTAAATATAAGTAGCAAAAAATCTCTAAGCCGTAGTAGGTAGATACTTTAAGTATAATGGGCTCATCTCTATTTCCCATTAACTGAGAGTACTGTTTTATAACTATCATAGAAACCTTTTTATTAAATACATAATATAATAAATATAGTTCAATACTTTTTGATGACCTTGATATAGTGTTAGATACCCATGGTAAATGTAGGTATTAGAGATTTTACAGTTTATATTAGATATGGGAATTCACCATCATGGTAATCTGGAGGAAGAAGTCTCTTAAATGCCCGAAAAGCTTTTCCTCTATTAGCATCTTGTAAGTTATTACACCAGCCAGTAATTGAGCGAAATATTGAAGTATGATCACAAGGCAGATCGTGCTCTCCGCATTTTTGATTTTTCGGAAGGTCAGTCAAAGTAGAAATTTCAATGGTAGGAAGGTTCAATAAAATCTCTCTGACGTCTCTCGTGCTGGAAGGAGAGGATTCGCTGTCTTGTAGTTCCCCACTAGAGCAAATATGTCACTGTTATTAATTACACAATGTGAAGCAAATTGACACGATGTAAGTTTGGAATTTCATGCATCTGCTATAATATATTGTATAGAATAGAAAATGTGAAAAGAGGATTTTTAAAGGGAAAAAAATAACCCGTGAGACAAAACTCCATTTAAAAATCTGGTAGTGGCAAACTGGAGCAGGAATGATGTATTTGCAATCTCCAGAGCCTGAGCCTTGGGCTTATTGAATCCAAATGCAGTTCCAGCTGGAGAACGGGGATCCACATTCCTTCCTATTAGTCACAAACAAATACTCACATTTAGGTAATACGGATGGCACATTAACGAAACAAAGCATCCATATTATTTTCAGAATTTCGACTGACATGGAAATAACACACGGTAAGATAAACCTATCAAAAGAGTCCCAGAAAAATACTCAATCGATTTACAGATATCATGCCAGATATCATATTGATATCCGTCCATCCATCCATTTAGGATATTATTATGTATAGGCAAAACTTTTTCATTATAATAGATTTAGGTAAGCATGAAAGTTTTATTCTTTTGTTGGGTAGCTGTTTGTATTACTTTGCTTCCATAAATCAATTTCGTGAGAGTGAAGTTCCGATATATCGATTCTAGCTTTCTGGATAGCGTCTTTCAACTTGCTGGAAGGAAGAGACATCTGAAGTTGTTCATTATGCCACTTACTGATGTCGATCCTACGGATTGCATCACCTTCACAATGCATCGGGGCATTCCTTGACAAGACATTCAATTACATTTAAATATAAATGGGAAATCGCCTGACTAGACAACAATTGCAAAACTTTTAATGACAATAATTTTTAGTAACATACAAAAATGGATCTCTACTCAAAAATACACTTGGCTGGACATCTTGCATGGCATTACTGTTGTCACAAATAATTCTTGCATATGTTACTTTCCGGATTTCTTGCAATTGTTCTATATAAATTATTGTGTCATGTTTTATACAAGTTATTCAGTTTCGTAATTGTAATTGTGCATATTAAAATAATATTGAACAAAATGATATATTTACCTGGTGTAAATGCTGATGGAGGTAAATCATTCTCATACCAAAAGCGGTCGCCTTTTCGTAGCTTTTGAAATTGTATTCCAAGTAGACAACCAAAAGTGGGTCCAATTACTGCGCCTTCTAAGGGTATTTCTGCCAGGCCTCCAGTAAACAAGTCAATGTCGTCCACGTTTCTATGATATGAGAGGTCAAATATAAATAGCTCAGTTTTTGCAAGAGAAAGTTGCTAACTAATTCATAAAGGAGACCCTAATTTGTTAAGTATCTTTGTGAAAGCTTTTCTAATCTCTCTATATGAAGTTTAATATTTGATAGTTCAAGGTATTTAACTTGAGTAATTTAATGTATTTATAATACCTATTTAATATTATATTTTATTGAAACGGATCGTAAAACACAGAATTATGAGCTAGTAAACATACGTTTTCCAAAGCATACCGAATCATTAAAATTTTATTGTCTCATGGCGTTGTGTTCATCTAATGCTGTAGCCTCGTTTAAGTATTTTGCTATATAACAAGTTGTTCATTATACTATTACCCACAAGAGTCTTATAATAGAAAGCGTGTAAACGTCCGCTTTGCTTTCCAGAACCCACGAAGTAACTAAATAACTTTGCTACAACGATTTGGCTGAAATCGCGACTTACTTGTAAATAGCCTTAAGAGATGCTATTACATCTTGAGACATCGTTCCATTTAAATCTTTAAAGTGGTTTACTTTTCCTAGGCCGCATAGAGCTTTGTAGAATATGTAGCCTGGAATTCCATTATCTCTTCCTTGTTGGATAAGTTGGGCTGCAAGGTCAAGTCCGTCTCCTACAACATTTTTATCAAAGTATAAGAGTCATTCGCAGTTCTTATTCATGCATAATAAAATCACACTGTTAGATTCATTCGTTCTATTAATATAACATAATATTTTAGTTACGTATTTATATAACGATGGAAAATGTTATTCAATGTAGACATCGGAACTACAGTGTATACTTACATAATAATGTTTTAAAATCCTAATAGGGGTTCCTTTTGAAATTTATATAATTTACAAATAAGCTATAGTTAATGAACCACAACAGAACAAGAAATATTTAGGTAATAAATACAAAATCGTAGGCGTAAACACATGCTTAAGGTCGTAGCTCAGCTCTTGAGATGCCCAGCTCTCTTAATGTGGTATTTAATACTAATAAAGTTACATATTTTCCAAGAAATCATCTCATGATTAGCTTGCAAAGTTAAATATACTCTGTGAATTTTGTAGCTATTAATACCTGTGAGTGGGTCTTCAAACATTCTGTTTGTCATAATGTCATTGATGAATTGGTCTTCACTTTGAGCTTTTCCTCTAAGTAATCCTCTTAAAAGTTGGTCCAAAGCCCCATTTCGATACAATTCAAATGGGGCATAGAAAGAGTCGCTGATACTTTTCTCTGCAAGTTTTCTTCCGCTCTGTTATTTTAAAGAAATTAACTTCTCACAAAAGTAAAATGCATACCCAGCAAATAAGAAAACAAATTGCATAATATTTTAGAAGCCGTGGTATAAAACTTGAATTAGATATTCCCATTTTTGGCTGCTAAAATATATTACTAGAGTTGCTTTGACAGATATGTAAACCTTAAAAGCTCAATTAATTTTCAGTTGTGTAAATGCTAAGAAGCTATAATTTGTATTTACATTTTTAGGGGTGCTAAAGATAACTAATGTTATTTAATTATAGAAAACTTCGTATTGCATGTCGTCATTCATAATTTTAATGCATCTCAATTTATGCAATGCATTTAGTTATGGAAAGACATGCAAATTACATGCATAATGAATATATATATTTCCAACATGCAATTTCCCTCAGGTTCGTAGAGAACTATTTATGAAAGCCTTATTATTATGCCTCTATTTTACGACTCTGGTGTACTTATTGCTATAAGCACCTATAAGCAGCATTACTTTTCGGAGACCAATAAAAATGCTTCTTTTCTTCAAATTGCTATTCAATTTGGATTTAAGTGCCTATTGTGTAGCACCTAACCGTACAATGACATATTTAATAATAAGCTCATATAATGTGTGTACTGAACTGGGTACCTCGTCGTAGAAAGGCATAACCTTAGGCATCAATGACGCAAAAAACCAAAGGGCAGCCGAGGAAACAGAATTGATAACACCGGCATTAGTGTTGATGTCATAGCCCGTGTAGAATCCGGATGTAAGCGGCTGTAGTCCATAATGTGACATTACTGACTCCCCTAGTACAACTGGAAGAAATTCGCCGTAGGTAATATGCTGGATTTCTGCTGTTACAATTCGACGAGCTTCTTGAAACAGAATTTCGTCCGACCAGTGTGGATTAACTTGGAACAATTGTCGAGCTAAACGATTATGTTCTCTAAGCCACAAAGTGTGGAGAGCTGTCAGGCCGAGATGCTCGTTTACTCTGTCGTCACCCGCTTTAAAGCATCTGTCATTAAAAATAATATCAAGTACACATAAATATAAGCATCATTATGGGTTAACAATACCATCGCTCTACTGACACATAAACTTACTGTGAAATATCAATAATTATTGTTTAGTATTTAATGTTTCGTTTTCGTTGCATATTACTTCATGTCATTCAAAAAAAGTATAAAACAGATTGTAACACTGCGGTAAACGCTACTACGGGGAAAGTGAGATTTTCTGTCTTTAGATGTACATTTTGTTATTATCAAATAAGTTATCTGTTCAGCCGCTCTTCAAAAGTTTCGATTACCGAGGAAGAAGAATTCAATTTTTTTTTATAAAATGCACCTGAAATGTGCAGAGGTGGCACGACAATATTTAGGACTGCTGTCGGAAGGAAGTAGCTCCCCTCCAGGACCAGCTTGAGTCCGTAGAAGTCCAGCTTGGTAAAGTCGTAACTCTTCAACTTTTTTCCGAGAGTTTCCATAAACGTTCGAGGCGTCAAGAAAACTAGAGACTTGATTTATTTGCTCTCTTGGTCCTTAAAATACAATGAAATATTTAGTTTACACGTCTGAGGAGCCAAATAAAATATCGGTTGGCGACGATACAACAATAAACCCTACGATATTTCCACTTACATTTTATTAGCTAAATACACAAAAGCTCCTTTGACAACAAACATAACACTCATTTTTAACATCAAAAGAAATGTCCGTCTTTCTATCTTGCACTGCTTGTACAGAAAGTCACGCATGAGAACCGTTACGTAGGTTGTAGGGCAGAATATTACTATTATTACTACAATAGTAACCAGAGAGAGAGAAAGAGTTTGGCTGAATTCGGATCAAATCGACTCAACAAAATAAATACAGATGTATAGCATCAGAGTCTCAGTTCTGACAATAATACTCGACACAAGTGTCGAATGGTCAAGTGTATTGTAGAAAAGTGACAAACTGACGACAGGACAATTTAATCAGTTGACCATATACCATAATAATATCTTATTGGTATTACAACATCTTTTCTTAAGTGAATACCGTATTTTCTCATATAACAATGTAAGGAGCTTGCTTTCGTTGATTTAGCAAACACATATTTCTATAATACTCAAATAAGGTCAGATATTTAAGTGCTTTACAAGGAAGTGCGTCATAATAAAAATGAAGGAGGGTTTTATTTTTTTAAAGTTTCTGATTCTCATTAAGAGAAGCAACAGGCTGCTAGTATTTTGGATGACTACTAGTTTACCACATAATAGTGCATATTAATTTATCCGAAATATTTATTGGATAGTGCCAGTTTTCTACATTGTATACACTGTTGTAATTTCGATGAATTAATTAAGGAAATACGATATGAACATGTATTACCCAAAGTACATCCAGTTCTCGGAGCAGGACTTGAGCGAATATATTCTTGACATCGTTCTCCAGCCATTCCATAATATGGGTCAGCCTCCGGCAATCTAATTGGGTAACAGTCTGGATGAAAATTATCAAATGTGACTGCACAACATTTAATAGGAGATCCTTGGTATCCAGAAATCTGTGGCGTGTGAGCAATGTCATGAGAAATGAATTCACCCCACACTGCCGTTAATGCCATCAGATGTGCATGTGGCTTGTCAGAATCCTTATGTATGCTCAGTGATACAGATCTTCCCGACGGCAGAAAGTTCCCATCCACAGCCATACGTGGAGAACTCACACCTAATCAAACACAACATCATGTTACTAATATTCACAACAATAACAATGGCGTAAACTGTTAGAAATAAATAGTTCAATGTCAATCCAACATAGTAAGTTCTATCGTTTACATTCTCCTAACTAAATAAATAGATTATTGCAAATTCCGTATTGTTAACAACTTGTGTATATTCAGTTTCAATGAGTCTCGCAATCAGTTCAATCACACTAGTGCATGTGCATACATTTTATCTCTAACTCATTAACAGCAAGCTACAATTTAACAACGCAAATTAATGTCTCCTTACTTGTTAATTTATACGAAAGTAATAAAACAGCATAATCGAATTAACCAACCATGTGAACACTGTTTACTATACTATGTTATAACAAATTACTCAGCGGGACTCAAAAATGGATTACATAAAATACATTACATAGCATTAGTACATCAGTAGCTGTATTGTAAACTTAGCTACCATTTTACGCGTGGATATATAATAAAATGTAATACATTATATAAAATAAGTCATTGCCAATGACCATGACAATCTTACTAAAGTAATTATATAAGTATAATAAATATTTGGACCAAAAATGTAATTTTCTGCATGCAAATCAACTATTTGCATGACATGCATGATAGTATAACGAAGAATGTAAACCTTGTAATGCATTGCTAATAGGCATTTTAAATGCATACCAAAGTATCCGTTTTAAGCCACGTTTCTCTTAAAAATGGAAATTATTTTTGATAAAGGTTAGGTAAGGGTAAAACTATTGCCTTCCGGGTCAAGACTTGATATAATTGGAGATGTAATAAGTATATAGGTACTAGGTACCTATAATTGCCATACAAGAGGCAACGTGAGACTTTTTTGCTTGTAAAAGCTCTCTGCTTCCGATAATCCTAGCACTACTGCTATATCGGGTGACCCAATTCAACCAACCTAAAAAGTGGGCTCTATTATAATGTAAAAAAATTTAATGTGTAATGGCTGAAGTGAACTTGAGGAATTTTACGCACTTGCACATTTAATAATATTACTTATCTTGCTGCTTTCTTTATATATTATGCACTTTTGTATGAGTCGTCTGTCATGCCGTTTAGCTGCATTTAATAGACATCGTAACGTGTAAACAGACCATTATTCTTCTGAAACTGCTAGCTGTGCTGACACACTAACATAATATTCTCTTAGATAATAATTTGCAGGAGCAAGCTACCTATGTAATGTGTAACAACATTCCCTTGCAAGTAATTCTTAATTTCAATTAACTACAGACATAACGTGTCTTAAGGTTAGTGCTATTTACTACTATTTTATTGAAAATGTGGTATTTTTTCTCACGGAAGGAACTTGTTCCTCTGATATCCCATAGATAAACTACTTAAGCTACATGTTGTTTAGAAGAGACCAGAAACATGTAATAATCTTTGTGTACTGTTGACGATTAGGTTTTCATTCATTCATATTCATAATACTACTAATGCTTTTAGCATTCCATTGTTTCGACTTTCAATTTTATTTATGAATGCAAATGATATAATATATTATGTCATAATAAAACAAAATACTTATTTGACTAACTGTTAACAATCTAATTTGCGTAGATAATAGCTATAAAGGGTTTTGGGTTAAATAATACTGTGAAGGTAAATTCTCATATTTATTATTTAGCTATTGTAGTAGTAAACAAACAATTACAGATTGATACTTACTGTCTGCATAACTTGGCATCAAAAATCTTAAATATCTCATGTTGGCGGATCCCCATCGTGGATGTTGGACGTTGTTGCAGTAGCCATTGTAAGCGCGATATTTCCTCGGCTGGCATGGGAAGTCCACTTTCAATGGGCATTCGTCATTTAGGCGAGACTTTCGAATGTCCAAATTGGGAAGGGAATAAACGATTTGCTCACGGCTCAGGTCATGTCTATTCAATACAGTAATTTATTATATGTAAGCCGATATGTGTTTTTCCTGCAACTCATAATGATCTCATAATTATTAAAAAATCTCTTTATTCTAATTTATGACTTATTTTAGACAGCATTATAAACAATGAAGTGCACAGTAGGTATTTATTACGATTAGTATTGAGTCATCATTAATCTAAGTAAGTATATATTCTTTAAAAATTAATTTTTTTATTTCTAATATTTTATATACTATACCAATTGTAACGTGCCTAAAATAATATCTTCAATAAAAATATTAGGCGTATATTATGTTTGTTTATTACGTAATCCCATAAAAATGTATACCGATTAACAATAAATTAACTACTAATAAAAAATCAATGACATAAAAAATCTGTAGGTTGTGACCAACAGTCACAGTAGGGTATCTTTTAAATACATTTCATATTTATATTTTATCCGTATAAATACTACATCCTACTATTTGCATTCCCTATTACCCCCATCCTGTATATTGAAAGTATTTAGAATATCATTGAGGGTGGGAGAATCTCATAATCACAGCAGTAGTCTCCTATCAATCTTCAAATCAACTCGACGGCAACTCCAGCCTTGATCTTTCTAAACTTCTTCATTTTTTCTTGCCTTTTCACGACATTTGGAGTACTAACTAACATTGCTAACTACCTTAACGGATGTGACCAAAACAATATCTAAAGGGGGAACAATAAAAACTGTCCAAACCAAATCGCAACCTTCAATTTCATAGTTTAATGAATGTCGAGGACAGTTTTGTTTCGTGAAGTTCGAGGTATCAAGCTAAAATAATAATATTATTATTTATGACATAAATAGGTACAAAATTATGCATAATATGCAACAATGTTATAGGTTGATACAGTTTTATTTATGCTACAATTGTCGTTGCAATGTAATATACTATTGGTACTGATTCGTTCAGGTAATTACGATTTAAATTGTCGTGTCTAAGCGAAGGTTTAGTAGGTAGGGATTTGAAAAAAATGTTCCTTATTTATCACATTGCACTCGACAAGAAAAACCATACCTAATAGCATATTATATTATGTAGTTGCCGTATTGTTATTAAGTGTAGGCTTCCATGGTAGGTAAGTACTAGTAATTAGTAATTAAGAAAGGCAGGCTCTTCTTTTTTATGTATTAACATTTATGAAAAACAATTCGGCATATAGAAAAGCGTTGTCTTTCAGTCCTAATAGCAGTATTGTTCATCTTAACGATTCCAGACTGTGACTGTGCCTAATTTATATTATGATATTTGTATTTAAAAATTCAGTTTCGCTTGTGCCTGCTGACACAATGCAAACATATGTATATTATGCTGTACTTATATAAAAATATACTATACATTATTATTTTTTCCCTGGACAAATTATTCTCAGTAAAGATCTAAGCATATATCTTGAATTGCAAAGACTTTTAATATCGTTGGGCAGATTTTAAAAAAATGAGGAAATATTTTAATACTGCCACTAAATACAAATATGTATGAATATGTAACATGTATGCCTTAATTAAATATTAATATTTTGAAATCCATAGCACAACTGGAATAATTACTTATGCGATTACATTATATTATCAGTATTTACTACAAAATTCTGCATCGTTACATGTAATAATTAGTTAAATAATTAAGTCAGTATATGTATATGATCAGTGATAAGTATGTTAATGGTATCACAACTAGAAATCTTTTATTTTAATTTCCATTTTAATAGGTTATTATAGATGAAATAAATGAGTTATGCATTTGAACATGGACTATGGACAACAATACATCATCTTTACATGTATGTGTTAACGCATGAAATTATTCACGTAACGAAACAGAACGCTATCCTAATAGAGAAGTTGACTTTAGTAGAACGGTTCCTGTTCTGCATCGAGGCTTGTAGAATAGATGTTTAAACGAAATTAGTGCACATGTTTAAGTTATTGTTAGCGTTCTAATATTCCTTCTGTAATTCTAATAAGGAAAGTTGTAAGTGAAACACACCCTTCCTTTAAAGATTGGAGATTAGTTGTTCGTAGTTGCTTGGCATAATGATAATGATAACTAATCCAAGAGAAATTGCAGTTCATATAGCAAGACTTGGATTTGAATAACTAAATTATTTGCGATGATGAAAATTCAATTCCGGATGCAGTATTATTATAATCTGCTAGAAATAACTACAGATTGTAATAAACTACTTAATAGTCAGGACACTGACTATAAGGATAATAAAAACTGCCTCTTTCAACATTCATATTAAATAAATACAATAATCATACCTCTGAGCCAGAAAACGAGTCGCCTCTTCAGCCACCAATGATACTCTGGAAACATTCACTGCAGTTGGATTTGCTCGATGAGATGCGGCCATGAACCAGGCTGCAGACCCGGGACTATGATGAGCTCCTACAAAATCGCATTCAATGGGAAATATGAGCATATTAATTTCACCAAAAAATAATCATATAAGCAGTAAAAAATAGGTAGAGTTAATATTATGATGGATAGCGCCACAAATATAGTATGCAAAATTGACTTTCAATTAAAAGTAGTCTTTTCGAAGTTTTATCTTCTTATCGGCATAATGATTAGTATTAGGCACGATTGCTAGTATTAAGTCATATGTATTAATTTCCAATTTATGCAAATCTTAGATCATTTATCACTATTGTAAAAGTTGTAATATCAATAGCAATGATATGTATGAAAGGTAGTACATACATATGTACATTAGCGGTGTAGCTAAATAAGATGTATCTTGACACGGGTGTTTCGGCCCATACAGTTATACATACGTTTACAGTAGCCTAAATCTTACGTGCCACGGTGGGTACTAAATAGGTACTTAAGTTAATTGATCAATAGTTATCTAATTTAATTCGCCCGTTGCATCAAGTACAATTTCTTTTAAATTATAGTGGCCATAACGAATACCGTTACAACCGCGCTATAATTTACGCTGCAGTTCTGCTTGTATTGCATGTAAAATATTTTTGAAACTATACATACATAATTGTTTTGTTAAGGCTTACATTTAATAGTACCTCATAAATAATCACTTTAGCTCTACTATTTATTGTTACCTTGCCTTAGATATAGCTAAAATAAAATAATTCGAAAAGTATTCAACTCCACACTCGGTTTGTTTGGTATCAAATGCTTTATCTTGATAATAGTTAACTCAAGATTGTGATGCAAGGCGTAAGTTTATAGTTCAAAAGGCTCGGTAAAATGGGTGGGACTTTCTCTGCTCAAATGACCTTGAACCCCGGAAACTATCCAGATTTTGGAGCCAGCCATGCTTTAATGTAAATGCCATTATTAGAAAACTGCATATGTTGGATTTTTGGAAGGAATTCGCTGAATTGTATTTTAATTTCTTTTGCTATGTATTTTCAGTGGGTGCTTATACTTTGTATATCTTACTATAGTAGTAATTAACTAGTGAAAGTATCGGGGTACAATTGCATATTTATTATGCACTTATTGAATGATAATTTTTTACTATATAGTTACATTATAGTAAAAGTCAGTATTATTATTCATCATTATAGTTTGTTAAAAGAAAGGATAGTTGTTAATGATGTACATACTTATTACATATACTCGGTAGTACATAGATATCTGTGTATGTAATGTACCTGGGTAATTGTATTGTAACATTATATCCATAGATAATGTCTGTTGTTGCATGAAATGAATACAATAATAATAATAATGATAATTGAAGAGGGTATGATAAAAGACAATTCTAATACACTGCACTGCCTACATAATTTAACCGAGTCATGCTGACATTTAAATAAATCAATTGCTCAACCCTGAACTCGTTCTAGGATAAATTCAATGCACAATAGAGATGTGCTTCTAGATGTTGTTCGTGAACATGAAGCATAGTAATCAAACCACCAACCGTAAGTATTCTCAATGAATGGAAATGAAATCTCATAGTTTAATGGATGACGAAAGAATAATCACTTGTCAAATGACTGACACATGTGTCAATCAATGAAATGCACAATGTTCACTGGTTAATTGTAAGAGATAAGTACTCTTTTGTTGCAAGTGAAACAAGCATAAACAAATGGCTCTAAGCCAATTAGAGGAAATGATGTAATTGTAATGGATAACTCATGATTTTCAAATATACTTGTATAATGGTTTAGGTACAATAATCCAGCATTTGTTTTACAGTTACGGTATTCTTTGTCCAATCCCTTAAGATATTATCATAAATTAGAATTTTAATATATTACTTACGGCTTACGTCAGATTATCATCTTAACTTTCTTCTTAGAAACTTGTTTACATTACTGTTTTAATCCTCTAATTTGTAAACGAGGAAATTAGTTGCCCTATCGTTCTCAAATGCACAAATTAAGTTAATTATTATCTTCCTAAATGTTTTTACATTTGTGGCAAAGTTCATACAGCAGTGCACATTGTATTTTGTCTAAAAGTAATACTGCTAGGAATGTCTCAATAAGGAATTGTTTTTAGAGCGTTTGTTAGGACCAGTTTATTAGAAGAAAGCTATCACGAAAATTATATAATTCCTTATGCATCTTAAGATTTACTAAGGTATATTAAAAATAATTGGGATTTTAAAGTTAGTATTTTGTTTTGCATTGAATCCGAATTAATTAAAATTTTGATATATAAAATATTCAGGTCTTAAAAGAACTGCTCACTCTGAATCTTTTTTAATGCAAAGTTTTAAATTGTTTATTTATGATGTATTTACCATTAATTCGCAATAACGGTTTTAATTATCGCACCTCCGTGATTTACAGGAGTAATCTAACTAAAACTAAGGCCACATCCATTAAATATTGTATGGAATCATAAATAGACGATAGAAAAACTTATTTTGGAAATATTTTTGTCGTGAGCTTTAAGTTTAAGTCTCATTGTTGTATTACGTAAATTATTACGTGATTCCATCGTATTAAATTGCGTAGGTGTACATATAGGTATATTATAGGTTTGTAGGTTTTGTAATCCTCTAACTAAAAACCTTGCCGAATTGAAGCTACCATGAACAGGAGCCATAAGTAAAATCACTGCTAGATATTTCCTACAATGCAAAATGAATGGAATTTGCAGTATAGTATGTATATATCGTGTTTTGTTTGGATGGCGTACGAATATTATGAAACATCAATTTAGGTTTTACTCACACGGAAATGCATAATAATATTTTTCCTACAGAGAAGAGAGCTCAGCTAATGTTAAGTGCAAATGAGTGATAAAGTGAGATATATATGTACCATATATTGTGTACTATTTATTTGAAAGAGTCTTTCTTTATACTTTATTTTTTTGCTACCGATTATATGAGATTGAGTAGGAAAAAAGTGAGAGGCATCAGTAATAAGCAAATAAAGGATTTTGATAATTTTGTAAAGGTTCAGCTCTAGGTCTGTAAATAATACTATGCTTATTTTTGATTAATTGATTTACAAACAATGATTTACTTAGAATTATTACAAGCAACAAATATGTTCAATGAAAATAGCTTAAGAATATTATTTTTGTCAATCTTGTGATGCTAAATGTATATATTTGTATTGTACATAATATGGAAGGATTACTAAATCACTATTACTTAAGATTTTAGTAGCAAAATATATTAATAAAATCTGCTCATTAGCACTTTTGGATTTTAAGTAGTATCTACAATAAATGTCACAATAGATTTTTTGTTATAAATTGTACAGCAATTGTGCATTCTCTGCTCATGAATGCATATTAAAAGCTTTATTATGCTTATAGATGTAAAATGACTACTGACTGATAACAGTATGAGTGCAAATTCTTTAGGTCCTATATTATTATACTTTTCTAATATCCAAGGAATAGATGCATTGCGACAAAGAAAATAATCTCTGCTAGATTATTACTATAACGTTTATTTACGCGGTTAGAGTTTCCAGAGCCATAATCCATTTCGTTAAATCCCTGAACCAACATACAGGAATTAATGGAGACAATATTGCACATTTCAATTATTTATGTATCCCTCAGGGTTTTTGCGTTGCCACCAAGGTTATCATTTTTTTTACCTTAATTTGGATATAATTAAGAGCAATTTTCTAGTTGAATTGTAAGTATTACGCTATTTCATAAAAGGGTCTGAATCTCATCTTTATAATCATTTTGACGTGGGATGCCACTTTATAGTCCCATTATAATGCTCTAATAATACTATGCATTTTACTATTACATATATCAGTACATAGAACATTTATTTTATTTTAAACACGTTTATTTGTTTAATTGTTTAGAAATAAAACATTGCAAATAATTCTTCTGCAAGCCTAATGAAAAATAAATGACTATGATTGCATTTGCTATCTGTATACATGTTAAAAATATAAATAGTGACTGTAAATCAATTCCGTAATAAAAGTGGCTGAGAAAAACAATTAATCTTAAGTAGGTATGCAGTTTGTTTGTAGACTCAAGATTACGGATTAGTTTCATTTTAGTTTCAAGAAATACTCTCATATTACTGTGCGAATATTGTCTCGCAGAATCAGCACGTACTGCACTTCCTATTGATGTCTTTAATGTATTATTTATTATGTGAGATTTCTCATAATGCGTATATTACATTGAAATTGAAATGCGTTGCATTTACATAAAAGAAATGTAGAGTAAGATTTTCCATTCCCTACCTCCAACATTTTGTACCATTGAGGAACTACAAATACTATAGTAATACCCAAGCCAAATTTTAAGAAACAATTAAGTTCGCAAAATATTTATTTAATATTTGTACATACATACTATTACAATGGAAAAAATATGAGTGCATTCTTTTGGAAGAGAGATTTCAGTTTTGGGAAAACTGTAGTAAATATTAAAAATGGAAAATACAAACCTGCAGCATATATTTTTGGCTGGAACACAGCAAATCTTTGAGAAACTATTTGCTCGGCTCGAGATATAGCATAAGCCACATCTTGTGCTGTAATATTGACAACAGGAGGCTGGGCAAGTGTTTGTCTCTTAAATCTTGCGTCGTTTGCATTATTATTGTCGTCGCTAATTATAATATTATTATAAATTTTATCATTTTCTACTGTAGATGAAATAATATCTTGAAATTTCCATCGTGGGTCATATATATCATAGTTATTATCTAATATGGACAAAGAGTAGGCTGCAGCCATCACAGTTGAGAGCCATAGGACGACGGAGAGATTCCACCTAAAATAAAAAAAAAACCCATAAGTAAATAGGGTATTGAGAGTAATTGAAGCAGCGTATTCACTTACTAACTACAAATAACTGCCTCTATTTCTTGAGGCAGCTAATAATGAACGATATCATTATAAAAACTAATAAGTTTAATATATTAAAATATGAATGCACCTGTTTTATCAAAGATGGTTTGCTTTTTGTCGCGTTTTCTAGGGTAATGTAATATACATACAATACTTTACTACTACTTTTATTTCGCATTACAACTTATTTTCATTTCTGTGAAATAATTAAACAAAAGGTAACGCTTCTTTGTAATATATATTCTATGGGAGGCAAAAAAACGGTATTTCCGGTGACATAAGATCTGGCTTTATTTATTTTGTAAAGATAATTTCTTTTTCATTCATATTTACGGTGGGAGACACTATTAAATTATACTTTTCAATCATTATAATATCTTATACAATCTCTTACTTCATGGAACTATTACACCCTTCGTCCATTTCTGCTCAGATAGATAGCTTCATTAACATTTCGCTGTAATTATTTCGTAAGTTGCTCATGACCATAGTTTAAGACCGGTAAAATATTAAGACGACACCTTTTACCATTACATGTAACATTGTTTGTTGCTAACCAAATAATCGAATTGCAAACCTATACACTTTTTATTATGATGCAGTATTTTTTAAAGCTTCTGCCTACAATAATTTAGCCTTGGTAATTTTATTTAACTGTACAATATGTAAAATATTCGATTTTCAACAATGGTTAATGGCTAATAATATTTAGTGAAAAACTAGTACCTAATTTAAAAAAGCTCATAGTTGACTAATAGAAATGGCAAGAGAGGCATAGAAATTTTAGTAGGCTTATAGAGTTGGTAAATAAATAGGCAATACGTACAATATTAAATGCGTGAAACTCAGTTGTAGGCCAGGCCAGCGTGTAAAGTTCAAGGTATTATTTACTTGAGTTATATAGTTACAATGAGTTGGTTACGTTTACAGGCGGTAGTATTTTTGCCGATTAATACAGCAATTACACGCTCATCCTACAAATAAAGCAAGACATTTAAGATGGTACGATATGCCTATCATTTCTGATATCGGTTGTGTTATTTCTTTTCGCACAGTTACTCTCTTGTGGGAAGAAAATTCATAGGCAAGGATAATTGCCAACAATTCTTTCCTGCATTAACGTCTTTAAAGTGTTCCTCATTACATATAGCTAAATATCTGTAGCTATATGTTTTAGTAAATTATTTTACTATAGAGAGTTCAGAATGAGCAAACTTTAGCAGTATCAAATTTACAGTCAAAATGTGGAAAAAATAAGCCCTCGTCATAACTAAGGAGGCAAGTTCCTTATGTCTTTGTTATTTAAAAGTAAACGTTAAGTGATACAATTCTATTAGTAGTTTAATGGATTAAAATAATGAAAAAGGTGTGTAAAAATTAATGAATGTCCAATCCCTACAAATACACATAAAGTAATGAATGTAATGTAAATATATGATATACCGGGTTTGCATCATAGTTTATTAGGTTTGCATAACAGAATACATAATGCAATATAATAACATGATACTATTTAAATATTTATTTTATCTTCCAGGTGTGTCATTTGCAGAAATTGATGAGTTTTAATACCAAATTTTGGACACTTCCTTATACACGTAATTTAAGCAAAATAAACCATTGGTAAGACAGCGGAGGATCGCAAAACATATTGGTATTGTTGGGGCTAGGACATTACTTATATGAAATTGTGAGGTCGAGCAGTAAAATTTTTACTTTCCATTATATTAGTACATGTATTGAAAGATTATTGACCACGGTGAACTGACAGTTAAAATTTTATCTTTAGTAAAAAGAAGAATAGGAAACTCTAATAGCCACACGCAATACTTATGATAATTTCTATATTTAAGCAATCAGTGTACAAAGATCCATTAAAATCTAGAGAAAATGTGTTCATCTAAAATATATTTATAGCTATGATTTGAAGATTTGAATAAATAATAAAACATGGATATGATTTTTACGACTTGCTAGGCATTGTTACCTAAATAAATTTAACTGCCCAGAAACCTAAGTTTTACAACGGTTACCGTTATGTCAATAACAATAGCAAGTCAGACCGTTTTATTGCTTCCTACCAACCAGTACATAATTGCATATTGCATATACAGCAAACACCAGTTACCTATGTTCCTACTTACCTACATTTAGCATTAGACAAGAAAACCAAGACCTACACACTAGTAACACCCACCTAAAGTGCATAATTCGCCTTCTACTCCATAAACAATAATAGTGTAGTAAGTAAGGGTAAGTTAGTCCATCTAATCTCACTTATATGCGAGAGGAACTCTCACTTTCGAAAATAAGCATTATAGTAATTGAAATAGTGAGTGAGCAATATACCTATGCAAATAAATAGTTATGCTGCATGGAACATAATGTACGGTAACAATGACAATAATAACTGCGAAACTCCTACTTACTTACTGCCTTACTAAAGGATATTTGTGTAGAGGTTGACAGTCGTTCGTTGTCTTGTCGCTATTATAAAATAAACGTTCTACTGCGTTAGTTATGACTTTGCGACCGTCACAAGTCACATCCACAAGTGTAAAATAAAATAAAATAAACAAGATCGTCGTCAACATGAACAGAGAACTAAAAATGGCAAAGTCACAATCACAATTGAACATAGACATCTATAGATAAATGCAAAACAAGGGTAGGTTGTAGGTATTAGGCATATTATTGTGTTGCAGATTTGTATAGGTACCTTTACTGCACCTACTGATAATTGCAGCTCTGTGCTACATGATATTGTAAACTGTAAACTGAGAGATGATGAGTCTAGGACATTTGAACAATGAGATAATGGGAATTCCTCTTTAAATCCCTGTTTGGAATACGTAGGCAATATACAGATACCTTAGGTTATTTAGGTATCACAATATAATTCCGTTTACTAGAGTTCTGTGGGCCCAATCTTCTTTTTCTTTTTACCTACATGCATTTGCCTACTTATCCTCAGTCAGTGAGAAGGAATTTATTAGATCCTCGATCCTCTTATGTGTCAGTCTGTTCAATGTGTTCGAGAAACATTTTATGTAGTCAGGGAACGTTTAAGTGTTACGTAATCAACTTTTCACCTTTGTTTCCACATCTGTAGCCACAATTAATGGTATAATAATAGGAGGTACGTACGTACATGCACTTCCATTCGGAGGACATCCTCTCTGTCTTGCATGCATGTCCTCAAACAAAATTAGTTAGCGAAAACAAATGGACGGACAAATTTTATAATGCATAGCGATAAGCTCTCTGATCCTACTTACATGTGTACTTACGGTACGTACAATAAATATAACACACGTCGACCTTACTTTCTGGTTGGAAAGTCTTTAGGTACAAAACAGCGACTATGTACATGTCAAATTTCTGTATAGAATCCTATTTAATATCCATTATCCATGATTCTAAAAGATGTCATTTTCCTCCTTCTTGTAATTAAAGGTACTGTTGAGAGTATAATCTTCTCATACTCCATTCTTACAAACCCATACTATTTTGTACATACTTATATTTATATTATCGTATTCCGTATATTTTAAACATGTGACGATTCTAACGGGAATGCCCATACAACTGCAATTAGCTGATTTTTAATCACATTCCTTGGTTGGTACCTATATACACATTTATAGATATTAGACTAGAATGGATAGCCATACTGTAATTAACAAATTCACTAATAATAATAACAGTAATGTTTTTAATTCCTTACGACATTTAGCCTTTCAACAGAAAATAGCCTTATCTGAAATTAAAGTGAGGAATAAATTACATACGTATACATAGGCAAATAGTTAGTGAACTTCAGACGATTCATATTGTCTCTGCCCCTTTAAGTTATTATTGCTAATTACTAATTGTGCAATTTCAACTAAGGGCGAGATACAATGCTAATCACAACCAATGCATTGCATGTATGTACTACAATTATCTTCAATCACAAATCTAGACCTATTGATCTACCATAACAATAAGAATTAACGTATAAATATTTAGCTAGTACAGATACAAATGCAAGACTTATGTTTGGCCCTATTTGCCACTTAATGCTAATTCAATGGTAATATTGTTTCAGCCATAGTCATGGGCATTTAGTTTATTTGTAAATAAACATAGCCAATGCAATATAAAGCTGTTGAAATTCAAAATTTCACTTCTGGGTTTTTCATTTAAATACCACAATGTTCCTTCATTCTATAGACGTTCCTAAATTACTATGCAGTAGAGTTTTGCCTCTGGATACGGATCCTCATACTAATTCCCTATATATGCTGTCAGATGAAGTTCAAATGTTTTTTTAGTTTTTAGTTTTCTATTCCAAGCCGGGTCGCTTACTTCATAAACGATTATCATAGTTGACGTGATAAAAATATCAATATTTAATGAGCACCTACTATGGATATTTCGTCTAAGTTGGACTTCCCCAAAATGTTTCTCATAAAGGTTACCTTGAAGTCAGAAGGGGTAACATCATTTTAAAAGTACCTAGGTATGTAAATACAAATATAACTAATGAAACCAACAGTGATGAATTAGAATTGCAAATGCAAAGTATAGATTTACCAGCTCCATTAATTACTTTCAATGGTAAAATCCTATAGTGTATATTTATGTTACTGTGTCATTCTACAAAAGATATTTTTAACCTGAGAGTGCTTACCTGTGATATGCATAAGGATAAAAGTAAGAGTGTTAGTGTTACTAGGTAATTATCAATAATACAAATGGATGAGCCATATATGGCGTGCACATATATTCAACCGTACGTATTGAGTTCATGGCTCTTTTAATTCACAATTGCTTTATTGATGCAAACGTCTTCTCTTTAGATCTATTGTGTCATTTAAATATCATTGTTGAAAATAATTCGTTTATATTTATTGCTTACAGTGTCACTGTGTCTTTCTGATATATACATACTTTGCATTGTTATGTAATAGTATTAGTATTAGTATTGTATGCTTTGGTTTGTCCATGCCCGTTCAGCTTAACGCCAGTGACCGGAGGCAGAAATACTTTACTTTTGATATTTATGGTCTTTTTTACATAGAAGGCTCGATTTAGCATAAGTAGTTGATAGTATCACTTGTACCTGACTGATTCTTTTATATTTCTCACGATCAGTATTTTTCCACTCGGTAGAAATTATCATTACTATATTCTAGTCGGCAAAAAATAAGTTTTTTATAGAATTTTCAACTCTTATTATTTTGTGAAGATAGTAATTGGCATTGGGTAGTGTTTTTTTTTATATAAATGCTGACTGAGTATGCCGTCAGTTCATTTCTGCAATGATACTCGAAAATACTTTATCAAGCACTTGCATTGGAAAATAGCATTACATACCTATACACCCCAAGGCAAATCTCAATTTAGGAAGTCCGTGTCATTTTACCAGAATATAAAATACATAACTCACTTCAAAAATCCTTTTATTGGGGAGACTGTACATATATAATATGAAAAAGCATGCAAATTTGTAACATGCTATTTTTTGCTAAACATTCTTTGAAGTCTGAACTCATCAATTATTGTCTTGCTAAATGGAGGAAGATATGCTGTCATGCTTGCGGGCAAAGAATTTCAGATAATTGAATGGCAATGCAATTTTTCTGCAGAGATAATGCACGGGTATGCAAAATCACAAAGTTATATAATAATGCAATAATACTATTATTAGCAAACATAGTAATAATTTGCATTTGGATATTCGCACATAATAATATTTGTATCCCGGTTGTAATCATTGCCCAACTCTACCTAATTATAGCGCACTACATGAACTTATCGGGCAGTAAGTATCGCCTAATATCTACGTATAGTTAGTGTCACCTGGAGAAAACACTAAAACGATCTATTTAAGAAAAAAAAATGTTGCCAATTATTTTATCACTTTCTTGGTCAATGCATTTAGGCTAAAATTGTAAAAATTATTCTTTTAAAAGACCAAAAGTGGAATATTATTTTAAAGATTCTGTCTAACATGTTCATCTCTTCGGCTGTTATGGACAAGTCTTGAGGTCTTTTCCTGATTCAAAGTTTTCCTGCTTAACATTTCCTATACTAATAATTGCAAGCTCATAAACTTAGACTTGGTGAAATTGTTTTATTAATAAGATAGCTGTTACTGCGACAGATTACATGAAAATTCTTCTTTCTCTATGTCAGTAGGTATATGTATTGATAAGGATTAAGTTGTTAGTCTGACACTTAATAGTTACGTAGGAAGTGCATAGATACCTAAATACTATTCATTAAATACATGTCGCTAATTGTATGGGTACATTTGAAATTTACCTGATTACCATCTTTTCCTACATTAATTGCCTACAACATAAATAATATTATGTATATTATGTGTACAATGCTCCATCCCGATATGACAATTAGCTATTTGCATTTGTTCTGATACTTTAAGTAATATAAGCTCAATTAATCTGAGTATAGACTCATTGTTATTATAATTTATATTGAATTCAAAATAAGAGTTAAACAAACAATGAAGAATAAACTACTATCTGTCACCTTTGGCATCCTTAATGCCTAATACAACTCCAAGAAGGAATTACGGTTAGTAAATTATAATGCGCATTATAATACACTAACTGCACAAGGCATTACTTTTACATTGTTTGTCTAGAGAAATGATGTAGTATAAAATATAATACACATGTCATGTCTACATATTCTATCCCCAGGATTCAACAATCTCATCACTGAATGCACACGCACACGCCCATTTAAAAAGTCTTATAGTGTTGTATTTGAAACAACCTTAAAAGCCTTAGTTACGTTTTACATTAGGAGTAGTTAGGATTAGCCATAAGAAAGTTTGTATCGTCAATCACTAATTCACCCGTGTTTGTATAAATAAATAACATAATATTTAACCATCACCATAATCATATATTATAATATAAATTCCTTCCTGTTCTCATGTACATGCAACAGAAACTAAGATCAGCCTATGTGGTTGCTATAAATAGCATGATTTGCATTATGTATGTATCGCTTTGAGTGAGTGTTTTAACCTTACTACTACATTTACGGAAACAAAAACATTGAGATTTCCTCATATCTTACAACTACTTCTACCCACTCTAAACCTTCCCTTTCAATTCCTTTCGTTTTTCTGAATAACAGATTTTGCATACAATTATAATGATAATAATCGAATTGCTCATTTCTCAGTAGAATTCCAGACGATAGCCAAAACATTTTGATGGTCCACCTAAAATGTATTACTACAACAATTACAGATAAATAGGATAGTATTAAGGACGTTTGATATTATATAGCGTTTGTATACCTAAGTAACAAAATTTCCAGCTAATTCGCAATATGTAATGAATAGGAATTAAGTACCAGTTGCCTAATAAAATGTATTTTCTAGGAAATGGTTTTCCCTGTAATCAATATCTTTGTTTTATTGTAAATCTAAAGGGTAGATTGATTATGAAGTAAGAAGATGCAGGTTTACAAGATAATAACATGATCTAGTATCATTAAAAGGATTACTTCAGATTTCAATGTCGTTGCTTACAAATATCGCAGTATTGTCTATATAAACCACCAGTTGAATCCAAAACGTTATTAGCCTGAAAGTACTTATATTGTAAGAATATCATCTAGGTTGTAAATAGCCAAGGACAATTGCTCAGTACAATTACAATTGTATGTATCGGTAACAGAAATCATTAAAGCACCACAAATTAGAGTAATCTCAGGGGTATCCGATCTCGTTACGTCTGTGATTGTATTGTAGATTGTTGCTCTCTTGCTAAAAGTCTGCATTCCTGAAATTAGCATGTTTTGTATACGTTGACTTTAAACATAGAGATCAAATACTAAGGGCATTTGCCAACACTCTAGAATATATACATAGAAAGATATATTTGAATATTATAGCATGAATTTTTGCAAGATGAGATAATAATATCGAGTGAAGACTTCGATGAGTCACAAGCCTGCAGTACAAACTACATACAAGCGATTACAAAGAATAAACATGTTTCCGACCATAAAGAAAGCCTTTCGCTGTAGGGTGTACAGGCAATCAAAATATGGGGTTTCTGACTTAATCTTAAGGAGTTTGAACCTCTCTGGAAGTACAACTCTGTGATTTTTGTGTAGTCACTGACCAATTTACAATTTCACTTCATTAGATATGTCCGCATTACAAGTTTACAAGCAGTGCCTACCTATTTTTATTAATCTTTAGTAAAACCTATGCGGGCTGTCGACACAAATAGTTATGTAAAACAATCCAAGGGGTAACATTAAAATGAATATACACACGTAAACGTATAGAATTTAATTTTGAACTCCCTCAACGAAATCTCTAGGGTCCATGTAAGTTTTTAATGACCAGTACATAATTTTTCACTTGAACTAATTTCCTTTTTCGTTTTTCCAATGAATTTGAAGTCTTAGCATTGTATAGTAAGTAAATTGTATGTACTTACAAGTTGTTATAATAAATTTACTATAACATCTATTAAACACCTGGAAAAGTTGTCTAATTTATTACCTACTTATCCAAAATTACGTTGAATGCGATTTCACTTGCATGTGTTATTATGCAAGAAGCATAGGCGGAGACCTGTGTATCAATTGCTGACTTTCGGAGTTGGATGCATGTAACTTGCCTACTTGCTGGAGTGGGTGAGACTATGAGACCGGCTGGAATTCCTAAACCACTGGAACTGGATTATGTATCTCAAGGAAATAAACAAGCCTCACGTATACATGTGAGCGTGAGCACTATTTAACAGCACATGCCAACTATTTAACCGTTTATGACTTAACTAGTTACGTTACATGCCTTTAGGGCATTATCATTTTCAATATTAAGGGTGCGCAGTACCACTAGCAAAAATATATGTGTTTCCCTACTCTACCACTTCATGGAGAACTCAATTAAAATTCCACCAATCCGAATGATTGAGCCCCCTAAATTAAGCTTAGCTATCAGGGAAGGAGACACGATTTTGTTTTTTTGTGAATTTCAAACTACAAGATGTTGAAAAGTTCGTTTAAAAAAAATGTTATGAGATTAGCGCTAGCAATAATGAGATAATTAAACATTGCTCTTACCGTTTCATGATGCCGGATTCAGACTCGGAGAGTGTGCTGGATATCGATGTTGAGTTTTCTGCTTCCGATATGATATGATCTGGAGGGCAGGTAAATAACTGGACTGGATACACACTTCAAAGCACTGATGTACTTTCGAAATGCATTTAGCACTTTATTTTAAAATAAAAATGAAAGTATTGTTCATTTTGTTCATGATTTTACTATGAAATACATAGTAAATTTACATAACCGGCACTAAAAATATCTGCTACAAATAACGTCAGTTTAGCTAAACTTAATTACAGCTATACTTAATTATTGTAATTATGTTCACACTTCTGTCATGTCATTTCTATTAGCACTGTCTCTAATGTGTTATCGATGCTGTTAACGTTGGACTTGAGATCTCTGTTTGTGAATATTGTCTTGTCAATCAAGAAATAGTTTTAAAAAGTGAAACCATGTGGTATATAAGGAATATATTTCAACAGGATGACATCATCCACTTTTGTTGGCATCTATAACGTCCTACTATGCAACAATACACTACACCGCATAACATTGTTTGCAGTGATGATGAGAATACACGAGTTATGAAGATTCTCAGAATGCAAGTACGCGAGGGCTCTACAAGAGCTACTGTCCAGACAAAAAAATTCTTTAGGACTGGGTTTACAATACTTGTAATGTCGTCATTCTAAATGGCTACTGCATGTTGTAGGTACCAGGCAGAGTACACTTGCAAGATTACAGGTAAGTCCTGGCCAGAAAGTAGTATTTACTATTTATTAGCTAAGTAACTGAATAGAAGACGATGAGATAGTAGAAGGGGCAAGGTGAGGAATAAAAAATGTATATTTACAACCTCGTTGGGAACTGGAACTGTGGAAAAGGACTTCATATGTAAATAAAATACCTGTCTCAGAAAAAACAGCGGAGGTGGTTATAAAACAAATCAACAGCACACTAAGTAAGTAATGATAATGTAATATATATCATGTACTATGTACCTAATTTAAGGTATCTCAAAGCTCAATTCATCAGCAAATAAATCCGTATTCGTAATATAAATAATATAAATAAATTGTCTTTAACAAAATGCTAATTAACATGCAAATGGCTTAATTGTGATTATAAGTATTTGCATAGCCAGCAATTTTTATAAATATAGTCAGTTAAAATTGCAACTGTAAACAATTCTGGAGAAGATGAGACTACTTTGCCGACTTGGCTTGTTAGCTAGTAAATAAATATTAACTGGATACGTAAACGGAGTTAAGTTAAAGGAATTATAGGATAATGTGGGATGGAGCGAGAAACACTGATGAGGTGTAGTGTAGCTCACCGTGTGCGAAACTGACATGCTAGAAGAAAAGACAATGAATTGCTATATACCCAAGAAAGATTCTACCTTGCCCATTCTAATATTTGTTGTGGATAACAATTGCATTTGTGGATGTGCATAATAATGAATCTATTCTAATGGCTATAGCCTATGGGTACTAGTATTGGTACTACATATCGACCTCTACCACATAATACCTACTTATTATAGCTAAGGAAGGCAGTAGGCATCTAAGCATTTGTGTAGGATTCACATTACGTATTATTATGATGTTTCATGTTTGAGTTGAGCTAACTACTTCAACTTCACTTTTCTAATACTTCTAATGCCTTAATACAAGGGTAGGTACTACTGTAGGTACCTGCCCGTTATTGTTATTATGATTCATGATGGCTCAGGATGATTACATAGTGCATTGTTGCTCGCACAGTACAAAAACATTGCATTGCATATTCCCCACTGACTGACATCCTATCTATCAGTCATAGTCAGTCAGGTATTAACTATACGTAAATAAATAAGTAAGCAATAAACGTAGGATAAGGTAGAAAGGAAAAGCAAGGTAACGCGATTCATCTTTCTTGCGAATATCTTCATTACCATATTTTATTTTTATGTAAATGTAAGCTTTTACCTGTGTAATTGTCATCCTACAATTATTATCATTTGTTGTGAATAATCAGACAAGCATAACTATAATTATAACGCTGTGGTTTGGTTGTAGGGGTATAATTATTATTACCACAACGCGTTGTATACAAAACGATTAGGTACTTATGAGATAATTTAATGTATTTGTAGTTTGTTGTAGTGTAGTGTGTGGGTTGCGTAGATCTAGATTACATACTTTTACAGATTATATCCAACACCTGTACAAAAACTTATGCTAAACGAGGGGAGGAAATGCTATTCTAGTAATTATATCAATATAAAATATTCACAACTATATAAATGTAGATTAGACTCAGCCCTCAGCCCCAACACTTAAATACTTCTGAAACGTTAAAAAATGGAATCATGAAATGAAAAGTGTTGTACCAGAAAGGCATATGAAAAAATTATGTCGCCATTAAAAATAATTCTTTCAAGTATTTAGCATTATGCCATTTCATTTAGGGAAAAAATTAAAATCGCATTTGCTAATAATGTGAACTAGGGGCTATAATAGACTAGGCTTACACCTTATAATGCACGTCAAAATCACGTCAAAATAATTTACAAGATCCGAACACTGAACGTACATTTTTCCAATACAAAGAAAATTGATAGCACTTTTAATTTCGGTGACTCTAGGTGACAAAATTAACAATGGAATGCTGGTCAAAGGACAATGGACAACATATTATGGAGTTTGAAGAATGAAGAATGAACTACAGACCTGTTCAGGAAATACACTACAGATTACAAGTCTACCATATGTAAATATTTAGTAATTATATGTTAGCATAAAAATTCTACAGAGTGGTCATTATAATATGTCTCTTGTCCATATTAAGTCCAAAGCATAGTTCCGAATAACAGAAAAATGCTCTTGATTCTAATTCTTCAATACCGTATAGGAAAATGCATCCGAATGATTGTTATTCTTTGCAAAATTGCAAATAGTAGCATGGAATAATAGAAAGATATTATGTGGGTGCTTCATAGTGATATTATGCTTTTATCTTGCATGTAAATAAATAATTAAAGTCAAAGACAACAACATAGATTATGAATTACTTTTTATTGCATATTAAATCAGTGTATTTATAATTCACTTATGTACTTATTTTATTACATATAAACGAAACTTACAACGACTTATGCGAGACAGTGCTGCCATTATACGAAAACCAAGTAAATATATACGTACTATTTAAGTAAACGGGATCAGTTACTTCAGCATTTTTTGGATAGCTCAATAGAATACTTATACTTAATTAATAATGTAATCGTAATCTGATTAACTGTATGAATAAATGCTTGCGTATATTAATAATCCTATACATATCTAACACTAACGACCATAACTTAGATACCGTATACTCTCGATTCTATTGACTTCTCACAACAACAAAGTATTTCGATTCTTTAACAGAGTAGCCTACGCCTAAGCTTATCCAACGATATAATTTTATTGACTTGAAATATTATATAATATTATGCAGGTTATATATTAATATGTAACGTTTGTATATAAAATACCTAACATTTACTGCACGATGCCTAACAGTTCGGGGTAGTTAGTTATTTTATTTAAAAATTAACATCTGTATTGGTGAATAGCACGATAAACCATTGGCGTATTTTCCACTGGGCAATTTGGCTGTTAGCCTTTTAGCCCCTCCTTTAAATCTGTTTGCGTCCCCTCATAGAAGTGAGCCAAGTTAAGTCTCCTTCGTCGCTAAACTCAATCCACAGCCTATATACTCAGTTCTTAACTTGCTATTTATATTTATCTTGAGGGGTAGTAATTAATGTTTCTGTATCCATTAATATTTCCATCGCCACTATAAAGATCCAATACAAAATCAGCAAAAATGTGTAAAAATGCATATTGCCAAACGTCTTTTCTTACAAACCATACATTACAGAAATTACTACTCCGCAACGATATAAGTTGACTTTTAGTAATATTATTCACATCTGACCAATAATAGGCTCCAACAGTTCTTTCTCTACTTACAATTATCAATTCAGTTTGCATCATTTTATGAAAATAGATCTTATTTGTGCTTGTACCTAATCATGGCTTTATAAATACGCAAGTAATTGTTTACAGTTGACTTCAATCACCTAAGTCTTTCTATTCAATATTACTTCATTTTATAGCTAGCATGGTCACACAGAGAGCTTCTACATGCCTCTGAATTTAATCTCCTGAACCCATTAAATTATGGTCACGGAAATCAACCAATCACTTAAATGTTTATTGATTTCCTTACGCTCACTTGCCATAATCTCCGAGTTGCTATAAAAATTTACATTATTATTAATATTAGCAATATTAACAATGCAGTCAAATTATGCATTGCTCCTTGCTTTTCGATTTCGATTGTAAAATTACGGGAATTTAGATATTTTACAAAGGGGTTACAATTGGCACTTACTGTTAACTATTTATAAGACCTAATTTAGCTAATACAAATTTTTGCACCTTAATTATATACATATATATTACTCTGCAACAAATAATTGTCATGATAAGTGCTTATTTATCTGTATCCTAACCTGCTGATGCAAACCTTCATTTGTAATTACTTTATTTATTAAATTTGGGCAATCATTTAAAGTTGTATGAGATCTATTGCTAGACATAGTACTCTTATTCAAAAGTAAAGATGTATTAAAAGCAAAAATAAAGAAATGATTCCTATAAATGTCATTAAATACAATCATTAGTAATTAAATTGTATGTTAACAATTGCCCATAATATATGAACACAAATATAATAAAAAGTGTTATCAGTATATCCATTGAATACACAGTAATACAATCAAAAAAAATTGTTGACAAAAATACAATTCAGATGATAAACGGATGGCCAGATCATTATCTTCATTGTTGATTATAGTAGCAATCGTTCATTACCTAAAGGCAAAAAGTAAACGATTTTTTCTAATTTATACATATTTTGTAATAACACGAACACTAGTAATTAAATGTAAATACTTGAGTATACTCTACTTAAATAAATAAGCTAGTAACTACTACTCAACCTTACCACGATGCCAGGTCAATGGAGCATCGATTGGTAAGATTATAATTTAATAATTAGATAACAATTAGCCTTCAAAATAAGTAAATGCCACATAATTCTACGGTAATAAATAATAACAGATTTACATAAGCTAATAATTAATTAACAAAATCACCCAATCATACATAAACTGAATGCATAAAAAGCAAATAATATTATTACTACAAAAAATAATAAGGAACCTAAATTTCCACACTGATAATGCAGTACAAGCAGTTCAGTACATTTTTACCTGCGAATGAAATTTTAAAGTTTACTGTGTCTACTTATGGAAACTTAAAATTCTCTCAAAACTTTCAAAAATAATCCACTATCTCCAGTATTATTGCACACTCTATCACCGGAGATACTCACGTTATTTTGATGAGGCACTGTTCCAGCGGGCGAAGGAAAAGATTCAAAAGAGGAACGACGATCCAGTGTCATTGGTGAAGAGTGATCAATATTCTGAACAGGCATACTAATTGACCTGGAAACCCCATGATGCATATGAGGAGATGAAGATCCTTGAGCATGGCCCACAAGTGTGGTTTGTTGTTGCATCATTTGTGATTTTGTCTCCTACATAATTAAACCACAGTTTATATTAAATACAACAATTTAAAAACTAGAAATTTAAAAAGAAAAGCCGTTGTAAATAAGAATTTCCAGAATAATTTAACCAGAAGATGGGCTTATCCATTTCCCATGCCAAAAGAATGTGCAATCTGTGAATCTTCAAAAACTTTTAATATATTCATGCAAATTAAAATTATTTTTTGAGTCATTGCACAATTATTCAATGAAGCAGCAAATTAAAAATATGTTAGTTTACAACAGATAGCATTAACGCAGCTAAAAGGTTAGAAACGATGAATAAACGCTCGACCCGCCATGTTCTAGCCATCATTTTTTCATTCCAACATAGTACCCTACTAGTTGTATACATTATTTTCAGAATCCCTTTTCAAATGTTTTAATACGTTTACTTAGGAAAATTACTTTGCATTAGTAACAATATTTCGATTTTTGGCATGTCGTGCAATCGTTCTACATAATTATGCAATGCGTTTAACTAACTGATCAGGTTTTCCAGAAGTCTGGCTGTCAAAAAGCTTAAACATTAGATTATATATTAGAAAAATAATTTTCTATGAGATATAAGCTTGCAACAACCTATTGCATCAACATTTTCTGCCATTTTTGACTGCAATAAACAGTACATATTACTACACAGTAATAACATTTATCTAAGTTTGATAAGACTACGATCAAAATTTTACAAGAAAAGCGATTACGTTTTACGACCATCCATCTACCTGACAAATGGCGTTGATATCATTTTGATAATGTGGATGGCCTTCATTCGCTGAGATCATTTGTGGGACAGGTGGCGGGGAACTGATTTTATAACAGATTTGCTGACCACATTGAGGCTGCATCGATAAGTTGACGTTCCCCTGAGTATAATGCGGACCTTGGTTGCCCTTTGAAATAAAATAGTATGTCGTGAACACATTATCAGGACTAACTTTGAGTACAAATGACCTAATATGTAATTTAGTATGGCCAATGCTAACTATAAATTTTTTAGATATTTATCACTGATTAATATTATTTATATTGTGATTTAATACCAAATATGAATTAAATTAAATGAAAAATCTTGGTAACATATTACAATCTGGTCCAGAAAATTGGCCTAACATTTCTTATCAAACAAGTGTGCCTGACTAACCGCAAGCCTATTCAGCCCGTTCCTCTACATACTTCACAGGTAATAAAAACTTAAACATATTTTATACAGTTAGCTGAACAACTGTAAACATTCCAATCATGCGCAAAGCATTCTCGTTAGACTCCCATTTAGTGTTCTTAGAATACAAATATTAATTAAAATTTAGTTATTAATAACTATATTAAAGCCTACTACTTAGAGCCAAGAATTAAAGGCATTCACCTTAATTAAAGATAAGCTTACTTAATTTAAAAGAAGTCACATTTTAGGAAAAATAATTAGCCAATGAAATAATCGGCTCTAGAAGATACGATAGTTAACACCAAGGATATAAAACATGCAAATTAAAGGCTTAGTGGAAGACATGTAAAATATCGCTGCAAGTATTCACAGAAAACCCGTTAAAAGTTAGAAAATTTGCCCTTAAAAATAAATACTTAAGACATTAAAAAATTTGGCTTACCGTTATTGAAGATAATGCATGTATGGCATTATAACTTGGCTGAAAGCGTTCGTTATTTGATGGATGATATGCTGGATTTTGTGTTTGACCTTGAAATTGATTTCCTCCTTGAGGAACTACTCCATGACTTGATGGTCTTGGTTGCTAATGAGCACAAATTAATAATAATCACATTTTACATTTTACATATAAGAGAAAAATGATTTTCTAGTTAATTGTTAGGTTTACTTACAATTCGTACGGGCTGTTGATTTGGACGTACCAAACTAACCGAATTTGCGGTATATGTTACATTATCCTGATGTCCTATAACGGGATAGTGCCGTTGAACCATTTGGGGCGTGCCTGGTCTATTCATAGTTACAACATGCTGCTGAATCTGAGTGTTGGCCCTATTTACCATTTGCTGTTGTTGTTGCATCTGAGGAGTATGTGGTCGGTTCGCCATTAGCTGTTGTTGAATATGAGTTGCATTTGCCCTGTTCACCGTTTGTTGTTGTTGTTGTTGAATTTGGGGAGGAATTGATCTATTTAATATTTGCTGTTGCGAGTACATATATTCGTTGCTATTCATGGCGTAAACCTGCGGACTAGTACTATAATAGTTGTTCCCCGCTTGAACCGACGATTGTTGCGATGAATTGTTATTAACAATGGTTATGTTGCAATTATTTCCAACAGGCATGCATTCGGAATACGAAGAAGTGGAACCATTGTCATAAGTGTTGGCGACGTTAAAGTTTTGTGTGGGAGTCTCGCGATAATGAACAGAAGCAGGACGAGACAAACTCTGTTGCTGAATATTTGTCCCTCCAGTCATGGTGCTAGGCGTGTAGGATGAAATCGAGACATTATTTGCTGTCGTTTCTCTGAATACCATTGGAGCACTTGAGGTAGCGACTAAAATGAAATAAAAATGTAATAATGGAAGATAATGATGTATATATATGGTTAAAAAATAAAAAAACAGATATGTATTACCTGAGGTTGCTCCTCCATAGTTAGTAATGTTAGGAGGGCTGATGGGACTAACACTCACTGGAGAATAAACCAAGGAGCAATTATTAAGATATGAAGACGCGGTGCCTAATCCTGTAGGTTCATAGGGCACGACATTTGCTTGTGCTGGAGTCACCGAGGCATTTCCACTACTGGTTGAAAATATAGTGTTCACTATCTCTCGAATACCTTCTGTGTCCGAATTCACGTCTTGCCGGCCGTTACGACCCTTTATCACAATATTTTCTAAAATGTCCTTGAATCCGTCACATCCTAATACTTTATGATCGTAAACAGGCTTGTAATTGGAAATATATTCGTCAAAATGCTTCAGACTGGCCCAGGCGTTATCTGCTGCCGAGTGCCACGTATCATACTTAGAGGTGGTAACTTTGGCTTGTACGTTGGAGCTGACATAGAAGTACCACGCTTCTCCTTGTAATACATCCGATATTTGGCTTTTAAAATAATACTTCAAAATACTTAAAATTCGTTGGCGCACAGACAGCAATTCAGCACTAAATGAAGTATACATGGCATCTGAGAGAATAGTGTCTGCTAAGACAAGAACGCCAAAATAGTTAGTCGCCTTATCCATTTGCATTCTCTCCATTGCAAAATCATCTTTGTGAACAGCCAGGGTCTTTGAGTGTAATGCTAATTTATCCTCTAATTGCTCGCTGCCCCATTTTAATAAATTTTTGAAAGCTTCTAATGACGACTCTGAAGTCTTCATCTCACTATCAAGATTATTAATAGTCAAAGCATCTGAGTGATTCTGTAAGGTGACTAGAGTCGAATTGAACTTTTGCTGAAAGACAGCGCCCATGGTTAATACATCCTTGATAACTTTTTTAACCTCTTGTACAATTATGCTTGTCTTTTGAGTTTGATTGTCAACCACTGGTACTAAACTGTGCTTATCAGGCAACCTCGTTGGACTAATGCCACTGGATGACGCACTTTCGGATGGCTCACTAAATAAGTCAGTTCTGATTCGAATCAAAGGAACCTCTTCTTCCGATTCGTCACCATCGTCTACAGGAGCTGGCCTAGGATCAGGAATCGACAAAACTGGAAAATCTTGCTGCATCTCCATATCTTCTAACGAAATAGGATTGTTATTAAGCTGACTTCGTCCAGCAGAACTTCCACTGCCAAAATGATTTTCTCTATTTAAAAGGGTCATGCTGCTTAACACATCATCGTTTAGTAAAGACATTGAATTTAGTGTATTTTCAGGCGATTTAGCATACTTTCCAAGTTCATTCTCATCGCTCTCTTCATAGTCGGACATATTCATAATTGCGGCTAAATCTTCAGAACTGGAACACGCAAAGCCTTGGGGGAACGGTTGTAAAGTGGCTTCTAAATTTTCTATGTCCACCTCACCGTCAAAAATGTCAGTTCCTACAGGAAAATCTTCCTTCAATTCTATCTCTATTTTATTATTATTGCTAAACGTTTGTGCATTCACTGGTAGCTCACTAGCTGATGGGATATCTGGCTTTGTCTGTGAGATTTCTTTATCCCGCTCTGTAATTGGAGCAGTATCAATTATCACATGCTGCGATTTTGAGTTATCAGAAGACAGTCTTTTACTTTTTTCTGACACATCCAACGATCCACTTGAAATCTCTGACAGTGAACACTTAAACAAATCTGTGCTATCATTTTGTTTAGGTTTAGTAGTTTTGCCTACATTATCAGCAGTCGGTAGTTTGGGAGAGGAAGTTGTGACTTGATGATTTAGTGAACTAGACTTTGACAAAACTTCCGATGCTGACCCGCTTTCGGAAATATTTGTATGTGGTTCCGTTGTAGTACGTGAATTTTTGATAGACTCTTTCTTCCTCAGTTCTTTTTTACGCAACTCCGAATTAGATTCTTTATCAGCAGACGGCAACCCTGCTGCATGCCGACTCTTATTTGAATCTGTTTTTCTTTTCAAACGGGGATAATTTTCCTTCCTTTTCGCATGGCGACTTTCATCAGAAGAGCTATCACTGAAATCGGAACTCAAAATAACAACTTCTTGCGGTTCAGCAGCAGAGTGACTTCTTTTACCTGATTTATTACTTTTTGATGATGAAGGAGATGACTTTAAAATTGATTTGTTCTTGTCGCTTTTCGCTCCTCGAGAACCTTTTACCACAGACTCATCATCTTCATTGTCACTATCAAAAAGAGATTTTTGAATTCTACTTATTTCTTTTAAGTCCCTTTTTGATTTTCGAGATTTAGAGTCCGCGCTTTTCTTGCTTTTATCCCGACTTCTGTCTCCAGATTCGCTCTTATCTCTCTTCGAAGGTTTCGAATGGGCAGGGGATTCGGCCCGTCGTTTCCTGTTTTCAGGATCACGAGATTGTTTGTCTTTTGATGGCTTTGAGACATGACTTCTATTGGAATTATGCCGTAATCGATGGCTACTTGAATCCCGAACAGTAGGGCTCTTAGATGAGTCCTTCTTCGCTTCCTCTTTAGACGTCGAATCTTTAACAGTGGCACTTTTGGCTGACTCCTTTTTTGATTCTTCCTTTGACGATGAATCTCTCACGGACAATCCTTTGGAAGATGACTCCCTTTTAATTTCCGTTGCGACAGGATTTTTTGACTCCTTTTTCGTTTCATCTTTTGACACAGAATCTCTGACAACGGGACTTTTATTAGATGGTTCTCTTTTAAATTCTTCCTTGGTCACCACTACTCTTAGTATTGGATATTTACTCGACAGTTCCTTCTTTATCTCGTCTTTTGACACAGACTCCGGGCGACGGTGAGATCTTGCTTTGCCTGATTCGTACTTTTCGTCCTTTTTAATTTCATTTGTACTTTTTCCTCCAGATGAGGAGGATTTACTTACTGGCTTTGAAGTTGCACTCGCTGATGCAAGATTTGTCTCTTTTCGATTGCCAGATGAAGAGCCACTATCCGCGATCTTCTCTTTTCTTGGAGATTTTGCTGTCTCGTTATCCTTTTTCTGTTCGGGATCAGCAGATGATTTGCTCTTAGGAAACGAATCTGCACTTGTAGAAACCGACTTATTTCTCTGCTGCATAAAAGACTTGAAGGTTTCCGCTAATTTATTTTTAACTGAAAATTAAAATAGACTATGATCAACTTCTATATTAGCTGAACATAAATACTAACATTTGTAACAATAAATAGGTGCCTGTAATTAAAACAATTAAATAAGTATATATGTAAAGTAGAATCATCAAATATAAAAAAAATCGACTACTTACAATCGGTATCTTTATTTTGGAAAGCAAGGCGAAATAAATCCATCGGTTTTTCTATCTGACGGGTTTTGGAGTCTTTAGCATTAGTATCAGACAACGTCTTCAGTTTTTTATCCTCACATGCATTGCTTACTACTTCTTTTTTAATATCCACTTTAGCAGAAATGTTGTCTCCTGATTTACTACTTGACTTGGCTTGATTCAAAGCCTTTTCTTTAGAACTCGTCTTATTTAATGAGTTGGATGTTGATTGACTGGATGACATCGACGTGGAACCTGAGCCAGTAGCTACTGTAATAGTTGAAAGACAATCGTCATCAATCTCCATATCGAACGAAGGAGGTAGGGGACATCTTGGAACCGGGATCGTGAAATCCTTTTTAATAATGGAGCTTTTCTTTAAATCAGCGGTTTTGCCATTGGCGTCTTTTACTATCGATTTTCGAAGCTCCTTATTTCTCCTGCAAGTAAGTAATTCGTTATTGGTAAAACTGGCAACTGGTAATGACTATTGTAATTTTGACAAACAATTTATTGTACCTTTCTTTTTCTCTTTCCAGATTATTTCCCGCATTATCAGAAATAGCTAATAATTTGCTGCCGTCGCTCTAAAAGTAATAAAGAAGTGTTAATTCATTATTGCTGGTTATTTATGTTACCATTTAAATTTAAATTATTTATTATACTACATTTACATAATATTTCATCTCGTTACCTTTGTCATTGCCTTACTATGCCCACTTTTCCCATTGTTGGCATTATTTGCACTATTAATTCCTTTTCCATCAGAACGGGAGTCCCTATTTACAGGTCGACCTAAACCTCTATGTCCATACTCGTACACAACAGATCTAAAGGGGAAAGAAAAATAAACATTTCAGTGTAAGTCTATTTTGAAACAAAATATATATACGTTAACATAAATAATCACTAACATCTATCAGTATGATGCAATTACGAAACGATACAATTATATAAAATATGTGAGTACTTACTTGTCCATTATCGACAAATCTTCCTAAAAACTTTACTGGAGTATCAATTCATAACGTGATAAAAATTAAGCAAACGATTGTGTGGCTGCAATCCGCACTCGTGCTAGTAACTGGAATACATAAATGACAAAATACAATATTAGCAACAACAGTGTCTCTGCACAGCGTGGGTATTATTAGACCTTATACTGCACTGCATAAATGGTATGTGTATTGAAGCTAATTACAACTACATTTTATACAAATAAATTATATGAAATGAATAGCAATTATCCATGGATAGACGAACTAAACCTGTCATGCTAATTTCTGTCAATATTATAGCAAGAGAATAAATGCCTGTACCTATATATCTTGGAGGTTAACTGACTGACCGTATATATTGGGTTTGCGACTGGTGTGGTGATACATTAATTCAATAAACGAAGATGTGGATGTGGACGGACTATTTTTACATATTTATTTGAATAATTGACGAAAGACGCAAGTATGTAAATATTATCTTTAACGGAGCTCCAGGAAAATTAGCCGAGCTGTACATTTGTATAAGTTTGAATGGAAGTGATGGTTGCATCGTGCTGGATTGTAAATAGGAATAAAGTAAGATAATTTTGCACTAACAAAAACTCCCGTAAACACAAGTACTTCAACTGAGCCATTGGATTGGGTGATATCATTTTTGTCCCTAATGAATAGGCCGTTAAATATGTATCACTCTCAAATTAATGCAAAATCAGCAAATTTTAATAAATAAGCGCTGCAAATCCTAATACAGTACCCGGCATAAGTCACGCATCATACAAATTCCCATGTGTTAACTTTCACCATAATATTCATGGAATATGACTATTACTCTGC